>OX458316.1:37024795-37182295 GCA_949768715.1 Dascillus cervinus
GAATTCTTGTATTCTTTATTCTTGTTCAATTTACTGCTGCCCTGAAACTAATGCAGATGAGAGAGTTTTTTCTTTTGCTAACGATTTTTGGACAAGTGAGAAATCGAAATTGAATTGAATTGCAGTACTTGAAATTTCTTTTATTTATGGTTTTGCTTCTCCACGATTTATTTCTTCTTCCTTTTGCACCGTATCCGTTAAGGGACGTTGGCGATCATATTGGCAACTATGACCTTATTGGTAGCAGCGCGAAATAGGAAAGTTGTTGATTGCCCAAACCATTGCCTTAAGTTCTTCTTGAGCCAGGACCTCTTTTCCCCTCAATCTTTTACAGCTTTACAATGCTCCTTCTCCTTATTCATCCTGACCATAACATCTTCGTTCCGTACTCTGTCCTTCCAGCTAATGCAAAGCATGCGTCGATATGTCCACATTTCAAAGGCTTCGAGCCTCTTCACTGTGGTCTCTGTCATGGTCCAAGCTTCGACCCCATACATCAGGACCGAGAACACGTAGCATCTCGCAATTCTGACCAGCAGTTGTAGCGCCAGTTTACTGCTGCAGAGAACTTGTCGGATGCTTTCTCAATGCGGCATTTCACTTCCTGGGCATAGTCCCATTGGTCGTTAATTACACTCCATAGATAGACTATCTTCTCCACTCTTTGGATCGGCACTCCGTTGACCATTAGTCCTTGGTCTGCGCTTGAGTCTTTGCTCACGATCATGTACTTAGTCTTCTTCGTATTTAAGTTCAGTCCATGGTTTTCACACGCCTGAACAACTTTTCACAAGGCATGCTGCAAGTTCTCCTCACTGTCTGCTATGAGAACGGTGTCATCCGCATACCGCAGGTTGTTAACTGGTATGCCGTTCACTTTGATGCCATCATTCGCATCCTCTAAGGCTTCTCTGAAAAAAGTTGGTTACAACTCAGCAACTACCAGAGCCTCCGACGTTTAGAAAACGCCACATTCGGAAGCTCTAGATTTAAATAGGTGAAATCGCTTTGAAAGTATTTAAAAGAAATATTTGTTTATGTTTTTTAACCTTAAAATTATTAATTAAAGCCATTGTAGGGACCTGATTTGGTTCTTGACTAAACATCTCTATAGTACCGACTACCCACACGCGATGGCGCTGATTAACTTCCGTTAGCGCCCCCAGATTACATGAGGGTAGACAGTCTTCCGGCAACTACGAACCAGAAACCCTCGGTGTCTGTGCAATTCATAAATACATACATCATCAAATCTCAAAGTGCTTTATTTTCATTCCTCGTAACATCAGCGCTACACCATTATTGGGCGAGTAGGCGCAGTAACTTTCGAGGTTATAAAAGCAAACTGCAGGGACCTAACTAAACATTCCTATAGTACCGTCTATCCACGCACGATGGCGCTGACTAACAATAAATAGATCTTCCACTGTACGCTAAATTGAAAAATTGGTTTCACAGCGACATCTTCCCCGATCTTTAGAAACTTTCAGATGTAGGAAAGACACCTGAATTATTTTTAATGGCGCGAATTTGAAGTGTTGTTTTTCAGGCAGGAAATTAAATTAGTTCAAACTTAAGGCTATTTGTAATAAGTTATTTTTGAATTTGTTACGTAATTAACATTATGCCAAAAAACTGCTAGAAATATTAACTGAAAATGAAATTGTTCTTTGATTTACAGACATTTATTAAATGTCGTCATTAAATGTTTATGTAGTATCAATTAAGACGCGCACAACTTGCAGTCCGTTTGAATATTTCTTGAACCCAATTTAATTGTATTTTGAAAAAAAGAAAAAAACAAACATTTAAAATAAGTCTGTGTGTTTATTTACATATTACGCACTGTTCATGAAGTATTTTTTTCTTCCGACGTTTTTTATTTTTATTGAATGGCAAAGATGTTAATACTTTTGAAATAATTATGAAATACGACATTTACAGTAACAGTAAAGAATATTTCTGCGTTATTACCCTCCTACGGGCATCTGTTGGGCCTGCCTTAATTGATGGTTGATTTCTTGAGCTTGGACCCAAAGTTCAATCTTTTGCTGCTGTTCCACGACGTCCCATCCGGGCTGGGTTTGTTAAAAACTGTCGCTTCCATGTCCGCAGACTTCTCAATTGACAAAGCTCCCTCTAAAAAAATTTAAATGCAGCACATGACTAATGTAATTTTGTAAATACTTACCAGCACAATGCTCGATGAATTCTTCAGTTACAGAAAAAACACAGTCTTTCACATGATCAAATGATGGTAAATGCTCCGGTTTAATTTTGATCAAGTCGTAAGGGGTACCACAATAGGTTCAGGATGATCCCAAAAAGTATACTGACAAAATACAAAATTTTACAATGAAAGTGGCAGTCCGGAAGCTTGCTTAATATGACGACTTGTGAACTTCCAGTGTTTTCATCGTAGAACTATCCGATGCCGCTTCACGTATTCCATCCTGGAGGAATGAACCAGCAACCCGGCTCAATTCGACTTGCAATCTTCCAGCAACTTCTCACCTTGCTTGCTTGCTTGCTGGTTGATAATCGGGGTGTGGTAATCTAAACGCACACGTTTGCCACACCTATTAAATTATTATCGTGCGTATGTAATCCACTTACATGTAAGCGGCCTAATGAAATAAATCCATCTTTTAAACTGCCTGTTTATATCGGCGAAAATTGCAATCCTATTAGGTTATGTTTCGAAACTGATCAATGATGTGATGAACTGACCAATACACAAAGATAGAATATAACGTTATCTCTGTCTTTTGCGTTTGCCAACCTGTGAAGTCCGGTTGCTTATTTCACATTAGGTTACAGCCAACCATACCATCCGCAACTCGGCGTATTGCGGAACTAAAAGGGCGACCAGCTACGAGAGGCGCTGATAACGTTCGTACATATTCGTAAATAATCGGATTTCAATTTTTTTCTAACATAACCTACCCATGCCATTTCTCTATGAACCGGCAACGGCGAATTTTGTAAATTTTGAGTTGTGAAATTTTTCTCTAAACATGTCTTCCTGCATTGTTAAAAACTGTGTGAACAGTTTGTATACAAGAAATTGTTTATTTTTTAAGTTGCCTAGTGATCCTGGAAGGTAAGTAGTATTATACTTCATATAAAACGTGTTAGCGCACACGAGTTTGGTGCGGCACTTTAGGGCCCACGTGGTATCACAAAGGTACTACATAATATATTTTTGTTGCAGGCTCCCATTCATTTGTATAATATTCATCACAGAGATGAATTTATACAAATGTTTATTAGAATACGATGTCATTGGGAAGCTCGATTTCGAAGAAAGAAGAAACAATTTGTGTATTCGAAAACAAGATGTTAACATATCAGATTTAACATTAAATTTAGACTTCATTTGTAATTATACTTATAAAATGTTTTTATTCATATTCCAACCTAGATTTTATTTTAAATCTCTTACTGTAAATTTTACATTGTAACTGTAGGAATCTAAATATTTTGCTTTATTCTTAAACTTGTATTAATTGAATAAATATCCAATGTTTCACTTAAAATTATTTCATGTTTCTAAAACTATGTGTTTATAATATATTGTAAATATTGAATAATTCTTATTTTTTATCCTATACAGTATTTTTCATTTTGTTTCGGATTTATTACTAGTTAATTAATTGATTTGAATGAAATTTTTAAAACCGGAAGAACAAGGATAGGTATCTATAATTACATTTAAATTTCCCGCAAAACCCGAATGAATGAATTTTAGTTCAGCGACGATGTACTACGAAAACAGCGCCAATTTCTTGCATACGGTTTTTTAACATAGGTTCTTATGAAAGTTGCGCCTACCTACCTGGTTACAGCCAACACATGTGACATTAGGAGTATTTTTATGATTTGAACCAGTGTATTTTCGCGGTCAATTAAAAATCATCTAAAAACTTTTAATTTACCTAATATGCTTTTAATGTATCTACAGATTTTTGTATAGGCGTAGGTTTAAAGTAACTTTAAGTATTTTTAGAAGTTGTAATAAATATTACCTACTAATAAGTATGTATTAATTCAGTGCATCATTTCTTATTCTTCGTATTAATTAAGTCCATTAAACGGCGCACAATTCACAGCTGCAAAAATAAAATAATACAGTAACTTCTATTGCAAAACTTGAACACTTCCCTCAACCCTCTCATTACAGAGGCCGTAAATTGTTGAAGCATAGCCTCTTGCCTATTTAAAAAGTTTTCCATTGTGCGCAGCAGAGGAAAAAAAACTCCATCCTATGGGCATCCCCCTACCACCTTACCCTTAGCATACAGTCTAAGTTACATTAATTATTTAATTCATGCTTTATTTGCTAAGTCTTCATTTAATAAATTAATTTCCTTAAAAGCAATTGTTATCTTAAAAATTCGATTATTGCCCTTGCAAGTTCAGGTCATAAACTTTCATCCTCGGCATGCAATAACACTCACACTGCATATGATAAGACTTGAAAATCTTATGAATTAATTCCGTAGTTATCAAACAACATAATGGCATGAAAATATCTTATTTATTACAGCATTTTGTGTACTTCTCCCAAAACAATTAAAACTAGTTGACTTGATTTAATTTGATGACCTTTATCATTTTGCAGTAAGATTACACTGCACGCCTAATTTTCAGTGGCGAATAACCACTAGGTATTTCCATACCTTTTAAAACCAAGATAACGCAAGAAGGCAAGTAATGCTTTACAATGCTGATTCGAAAATAATTTTGATCTGAAATTACAGTCGACTCCGCTTAATGGGGACATATCGGAATTTTGCCACTTTGCCCCCGTTAAGCGGCTAAGTCGTTTTCCACAAAAAATTGTCCTCCTTTATTTAAATTAATTTCATGTTAATCTTTTTCAATGCGACTGTAGGTTTTATTTAACTATCATATTCATACATTTATATTCTACAAATCGATTAGTAATTAATTACACTCAGGTTGCGGACAGCAATTGGGATAAGGTTTACTGAAATCAATTTCGGTGATTTTACAATCAGGTGGAACACGAAATAGAGCACATCTGTAATAAATCACAGTTGTTATTAAACTTTTCTGTAGTTCAGTGTGGCATTTAATTACGTTTTTCCACTATATGAAGTAGAAGAATCACATGTTACTTCCATACATCGGCCCGGTAATGAAGCTTTCTTGCCAATTGGTAATCGATTGGGTATTCCGGGAATATCACAACCTTCGTCATCTAATAAGAATTTTTTTAAATGACATAAAAATAGAAAGTTAAATAATTATTTAAATAACAAAGGAATTATTCTTTAGTTAATATTATTATAACTTAATTTTGTTTTTAATTTAAAATTAATTTTACTTACCTACTTGAAGAGAAGAGGGTAACGATACCAGAAAGAGTAAGAACAATGCAAATAATTTTCCGTGCATTTTGTTGATTACAGTATTGGTGTGTGCGGAGGTTTAAATATAAATGTAGTGTCAAGGATAAGAATTTGAACTATTAGCGTACATTGATGACTACCACTTAAATAACAAGCCATTCGTAATGATCGTAATATAATTATTATGGTACTTGCTTATCTATCTATAAACAACTAAAATATTTTCTTTTTAATTGCTTGTTGACAATATGGAATGATCTGAATTTCATAAGATGAAATTCCTAGCTGCCCATAAAATTGGATAACCGGTTTGAAGAATATCAATTGCATTTTTCAAGACACTGCAACAAATTTATCTATCAATTTTATTATGTCATCATCTATCGCCATAAGTTAGAATTTCAATATTATTTTCCAAAATAAAAATATTGCAAGAATGCAGGTTTCATCGTAACAGTTTCCAATACTATTTCCATCGCCATACAGATGTCGGTAGATATACTTTTAAGACACTAGTTTTAAAAAGTTGAAAAGTTCAATTGACAATAATAAATTATTTATTTATTGCATTGAAACAAGTCGATGATATTTTTTGCAAAAGAATATTTTGTAAATTTATTATTTCTACAATCATATTACACTTATCAACAATTAATAAGTAATCGTTGGGTAAACAACAAAAACTTTTTGCCATGTTCATTTCAATTTTTCTTTTTACTTTTTTCGCCGAGTTAAATTAAATTTAAATTAGAAATTAATTTAAGCGAAATTCAAGGAAGAGCAAACTGAAAGCGACAGAAAATTTCCACGGGAGATCCAAACTTTAGAGATAAAAAGTGTCAGCAATCTAATAATTAAAAAGTGCTATAATTTAATTGTTTATAATACAAATCACAGAACGAATACTTATTTTTTTTTTGAATTGAAAGTTTAATACAAAACGGGGAAATACTATTAAAATTTGCGCCAGTAACATGTCAGATACAAATGAAATTCCTTCATAATCTTCGAGGCAAAATTCCTCGGCTCAATGCTGAACGTTCCTCAAAGACTTTGTGATAAATTATTGAAATTCTTGTCCAATGACACGGCCAGATTTCTTCCAATGTGCAGCCAAGATGCACTAACTTACGTTTTTGGATTTAATTATAAATTAATGCAACATTAAGGCCGTCCAATAATTTATAGCTTTGCAACAACTTCATGATTTCAGTTTAATTAATAAATTTCTCGCCATATGGCCTTTTTGTAATTGCAAGCTCTTATTGAATTACCCTCATCAAATGGACATTTTAGGTGGTGAAGTGTTACCAGCCATTGAAATTGAGATTTTAATTTTTCAACACAAACAATGAACAGTGTTTTTATTTTTAGATGTCAATTTATAATAATCGAAAACTTTAAATAATATACTTATGGATATAATATTAAAGTTATACATATATAAATTAATAAATAATTTCAAATTTAATAGAAGTAAAGTATCAAGAAAACAACCAAGAATTAATAAATAAAATTCAATTATTATGGTCACGAAACGAATAAATTAACAAAAATTTTCAAAAAGTAAAATTTAAAAATAGGATTAACAACTAACAATAAATTAGATAAATTTTTCAAATCAAAAATTGAAACAGACGATAAATATAATTTGAATGGGATATACTCGATTAAATGTAATACATGTAACAAAAAATATGTAGGCCAGACTGGCAGAAGTTTCTACACACGTTATAAAGAACACATCAACAAAAATAACACAACATCTAACTACACAAAAC
This sequence comes from Dascillus cervinus, assembly GCA_949768715.1. Taxonomy (NCBI): domain Eukaryota; kingdom Metazoa; phylum Arthropoda; class Insecta; order Coleoptera; family Dascillidae; genus Dascillus; species Dascillus cervinus. The sequence goes on from OX458316.1 coordinate 37,031,955, forward strand.
ATTTATACCAAGAAAAACACCAATATGGAACAATTGAAGGAACAATGAAGATTGAAAAAATAATGCAGAAAACATACATATTTACAAAAATAAAAATAAAATACTACTTATAAACGAACAATTAAGCGTTAAAGACGATATGTTACTAAAACTAATAAATAAAGTTAAAGTATAAAATAGTGTAAAAATAAAAAACAAAAATAACATAAATAAAATGAACAGATAAGTCGAAATTGAAAAGGGAAAAGATATAAGTCAAAAAATATAAAGAAACATAGACAGTGGATCGATTACTACTGATGAAGCAATAACGCGAAAACTGTTTCAATAATTAAACAGTTATAGTATCGATGTTTTTAAAATAATTGTTGTTTGTATTAAATATATTTGTGTTTAATAATGTGTGACAAAACTTTTTAAAATGTTAAATAACAATGAAACGTTTTTAAAGTGTTAAAAACATGACATGACTTAAATTCATTGATTTAAGTTAAATAATTAAATAAGTATGTGGAAAACAAAGGACACACAAAAAGTAAGTTTACTTACTTATGTATATAATATACTTATTAGCGAAATCAAAATCTTTATCCTTTGAATCAGGGTAGTTTATAAAGACACATTTATAAGCTTAATCTCTGATCTCTTTTCTCTAGCGCTACACAGCTAAGTGAATTTCAACAGAAATTCTAGTTCGAGATATCTTCGTTTAAGATGATGAACGTGCTAATTGTGTAGAATGAATCGATAAAGTAAAATATATTTTTCACATTTCTCCTTACATTAAAATACAACTTTGTTATGATATTGAGTGCAAATTTTAAGTATTTTATTATTGCAAATTGCAAAAAATACAAGGCACTTAATCTTGACAAAAAAAATAGTAGTGTTTATGGATCAAATTTAGGTCATCTAGTCCAAATACCGAAGACTCGGTTTTATTGATCTAGAAATTTATACAAAAACTGCCCTGTTTGGCTTGTTTTCGGTTTTAGTTACTTTCAGTCATTTATAATGAAAAATCGTTGCACATTTTTTGGTTGTAATGTATATTAACTTTAAACTAATAATAAATAAAAAATTGCCAAACAGTTAAATTCATTACTTTTCAACTTCACTGAGTTTGCAAACTTTAAAATGTTTATGGTGTATTGATAGGTCTTCACTTCAAGTTTAAATGCCATAAATCTTTGATGTTGAAAAAACTTGAAACGACAGTCGCATTATCTTTCAAACAGCTTTACTCCCCTTTCTAGATGGAAGTCAAAACTGATTCCGGGAATTTTTAACAACAATGTTTTGTTATAAAAAAATATTTAGTAACATATTGGACTGATGTGCATGCAAACATCGTGGATACAGCGAATAGGTACTCTTTTGTAGGGAAATAAATTATTTTATACCGGACAGAAATTGCTTCTAGGAAGAGCACCAAGCAGATTATACTAGGAGTTTATTAGTCTCACGGGTCTTCAGGCATTTGTATCGTGGGAATGAGTTGAAATATGCATCCCGCAAGTCCCTCGGAGAAGACCTTCTATCGATAATCCTGTGCTCACGTTTCTGAAAATTTACTGCTTTTAGGTCTATCGAAAGGGTTTCCATGAACTTTCGCGGCTTTACGTTTCTATTTAACTGCAACTTTGCAAGTAAATTAAGTTCAGATTTGCAATTAGAAATAAAACAGTAATAACATTTTAATTATTTAATATTATTCATTCAATTCAAAAAAAGGTTCTATCAAGTCTTTGAAACTTTTACAAAAAAGAACAAATGTAAAATGCCCTTGAAAATTTTCAGTCTGTCTGAAAAGTGCACGACAATGCTGTAAATAATTTATTTTAAAATGTGTGCAGCCTAAATTGTGGAAGTAAGGTCTTGAAGTCGGTCAAGAGGCAATCGCGTTGGCGCTGCATTAGGTAAGGTCGGATGGGTGCAGCTTGCAATCGAGTTCGCAAAAAAATATTGATTAACTTAGTCTGCAATAAAGTGTTTTGTGAAATTGCACCAAACTAAAAGCGGTTATTATGTTAAAATGATGCATCGGTTATTACATAAGTAATTTTGCCTTATCACACATGAAATTTGGACAACGTAATGTATGGGTTTTTATTAATTAAACTTACCTACACCTGCTCAAATACAGTTCATAATTTTCCTTTCTTTTTTTAAATTTTTTTTTGTATTTTTTAATTTACAGTAGAATCCGGTTATAACGGCTTCGGTTATAGCGAACCACCGGTTATAACGAACTTTATTCCAAGTCCCGACATTTTAACCTATGCAGCAACGTAAAAATTAATCGGTTATAACGAACGATCGGATATAGCGCACTTGAAAAAGCTGAAATTAATAAAATTTCACTCGTCTATAACAAACTTTCCATTGTACAGGGTGAGTTAAGTTTTACCGCCCGTTGCAAAATAGGCCTTTAAAATAATTTGTCAATTCTCATAAATTGCATGAGTAATTTTATATTATTAAGGTACATAGAAACCAAGAAAAAATCTTCTTTTTTTAATCAGGTAAAATTTTGGTTTTCTTTCAATTACTAATTGTTCAATTTATTAGTTTTTTTGGTGTACGAACAGTAAAATATTTTCACACAATTTAGTGTAATTGAAATAATTTTACTAATTTGCGTTCATTAAATAAAGCCATTTCCGAATTAGAGGCTATTTTTTAAATGATTTACGACATAAGCTGACCAATTCACCTAACAATGCTATTGGTTTTGGGTACTTGACTGATTATTTATGACAGCCATAAAGTTAAATTAAAAAGTGCAACGTTACATTTTACAGGACCGGAATAAGGGTCTTCGCTATTTCTTTAAAAGTTCACAACATCGTAACTAACGTCTACACGGTAATTTTAATCATAATAAAAAATAATTTTTGCAATATTAGATTTTAAACTTCATCGCTTACCAGCTTCTAATTTTCGTTTGTATATCTGTCTACAATTTTGTGTTTTAATTTTGCCGTCTGCAAAGTCAATATACCTATCGGTTATTGAACCTTCCCATAAAATAAATTGCTTAATTCACCCAAAGTTAAAAAACCCTGGTCACAACCCTAGGTCACTTTGTGAATAAAGAAACATTCACATTCGCAACAAATCTTCCAACACCTAAACATCGTTGGTAAAAAGTGAAAATTAAAACTCTGTTTTGTGGAATAGTGAACATTTGTGTTTAGTTCAGGTATAATCATGCCATTTCAATACTCAGTCGAGGAGAAGCTTGAAATGCTTTTAATTTATGGATAATGGGGCATCACTTTGAGCATCTTTTATAAAATAAACTTAATATTTACCTATTAAAAACTAATTTTATTTTTCTCACAAATTCCAGAATACGGGTCTGGCAACAACTAAAACGCGGTTCCCTTCAGTTTTATGGGTCGATCATCAGGTATTGTTACGTGGTAGACCGTATTATCCATTGTTGAAAAGTCATAAATAAAAGTATTTTTCGTGCTTTATGTTAAATTTGATTTAACTCAAAAGGTAATAATTTTTTAACGAATAAAATTGCAATTAACAATGCTACGAATAATTTGACAAATTTTGAAATAAAAAACCAAACATGGAAATTTTACCAGAAACTCTTTGTTTTACTTTTTTTGACTTCAAATAAAAATGATTTGGAAAACTTGTAGCACTAATCGAAAGTGCAAACTTCAACTGATGTAACATGTAAATGGCATACTTTCCTCTCAATCTTTAATAGATATTATGGCCGGGGCGGTAAAACTTAACTCACCCTGTATATAACGCGTAATAACCTTTGAATCTGATGATGACTTGTCACTAAATGAGTGGTTACAAAAATAGAAACAAAGGGAATGTGAATTTCAGCAATTGAATGCAATGTGACCTGTAAATCACATTGCTTTGACCTTGAATAATCTTTTTTTACTAAAGTAAGTCTTCTTTAGTAAAAAAAAGATTAGTCAAAATCAAAACAATGTGATTTCCAGATCAAAAAGAAATATAAATCTCAAATATCACAGAATATGAAAAGTGACTTAAAATACATCTTACATAAAGCCCTTCAATTATAAAATTCAAATTTTTTCGAAAACTTAAACATGAATGACTATTAATGTAGACAATTTATTAGTTACAACAGAATATTTGGGTATTTGTGGCAGACAAAAGTGGCCAAAAAGAAGCCAATGAGGAATGAGGATGAGCCGGAAGCACCAGCATTACAGATTTTATCTACACAGGAAGCTGTGAGAAGTATTAACAACATTCGTGATTTTTACAGTTTTACGGTGCGCCGAACTCAATTATTGAAAATCTTAGTGACGTTGAAAAGTGTGTGGACAATTTATACTTCAGTCGAAAATAAAAAAAAATTTCAAATAAAATCACTTGTTGCATTTTGCTTTGTTTCACTCAAGTTTAGTCCTTATATTCTTAATGTTTTTATAAATATGCATATTTATATTAAACAATGAAGGTCTCATAAAACACTATTGCATTTATTCTTTCAATAACGCTTATAACGAACTTCGGATATAACAAACCGTTCGTTCGTTGTAACCGGATTCTACTGTATTTTCTTTAGAACTTTAGTCAACATTCTCAGTCCTATTTGCAAAATATTAAAGAAAACGCTGTATCCCGTCTAAATTATTTTATCAAGAGATACTTAAGCGCGTTAAACTTGAACTTTTTCACTTTGTTTGCTGATTTAATTTTACGACACGGCATCAAAGCCATTTACTTGAGCTAATTTCGGCGATGTTTGAACAAACTGATTTTAAACGGCACAAAAAAATTGTGTTGTATTTTCCAAAACACCTACTTTTAATATTCAGTTGATTACAGATTAAAATTTATTTAAATTCACTCGAGTTATTGAATATCGTTACATTTTTATCGACGCAGAAACGAAATTACTCCCACTTTCCGTCACATCACACAAGATGAAAACCTGGAAGGTTTGATCTGCAGTTCATCTTATTTTCGACAGTTATTGCATTTTATTGTGAAAGAATTTTTGTGATCCGATTAATCGAACCGTGTATTTAACAATAGGAACGTTTATTCGTTGGTACACTCTGTCGCAAATTAAATGTCACACGACGTTCGGGCGTTTGCAGGCCATGTTACAAGGGTGTTTGCATGGTTGTCTACAAATCATCAGGTCCGTATGCTAGATTTGATATTGAGGATCAGTGTTATGAAGTTATGTTATTTTTTGTACTGTAGTTAAACATTATACTGTTAATATTTCACATAAAGTTTATACATTTTAACGTTTTAGAGCACATTTAAATATATTTAAATAAATTTAAAAAATAAATCATTTAATAAAATTACTTTTATTTATTATTATTTCGTAAAGTAAAGAAAATAACTGAAAATTGGAGACGTTCAAATTGTATTTTCTCTACGGAAGTGTATAAAAATTGGAACAATATGTACAGGGTGTCCCGTCACTTGTGGCCACTCCAAAATTGAGCTTTAATTGAAAGTTATTTATTTGAAATTTGGTGCACGTATGATTCTGGTATAAGGCGAGAAATTTCCGGTTTTAAATGTTAATTGTTGGCATTAGTTTTCGAGAAAAAAAATAAAAACTGATTTTAAAAAAAAATACTATCTATCAGGTCTTAGAACTCAGATCTTAGAGCAAATCGATTTTTAATTGCACCATCGTGTTCCTCGCAAAAAAATACATAAGATTTCATGTTTATATGACGCTCTAAGCAAGAAAGAAAAAAAAGTGTTTTTCTTGGTTTGGCTTTTTTCTCTTTTTTTTTCTTTTTCTTTTTTAACAGTGGAATTGTTTATTTAGAACAGGTAAATAATGACAACATAACCTCAACAGTGTAAAAATTTTAAAATGTCCCCGTAAGAGAAACACGAAAAGATAAACAAAATTTGGTTAGAGCAAATCGATTTTTAATTGCACCATCGTGTTCCTCGCAAAAAAATACATAAGTTTTCATGTTTATATGACGCTCTAAGCAAGAAAGAAAAAAAAGTGTTTTTCTTGGTTTCGCTTTTTTCACTCATTTTTTTTTTCTTTTTTTCTTTTTTTTCCTTACTAGGATAACTTTTCCTGCCGGAAACGATGGAAGAAGAATCAATTGAGTTGCTCCAGTATTAACGGAGCTACGGCCATTTTCTCGATTTATAGTTTTCTATCTCTGTCAATCTTAGAGCAAATCTATTTTTGTTTCAGAATCTGCTTTTTCTGACTTAGAATGTGACTTTTCTGACCCAGAATCGTTTTTTCTGTCTCAGAATCTGCTTTTCCTGACTCAGAATGTGACTTTTCTGACCGAGAATCGATTTTTCTCTCTCAGAATCTCCTTTTTCTGAGTCAGAATGTGATTTTTCTATCTTCTCATAAGCAAAGAATATCAATTAAGGTTTTTGATGAGTTACAATACTATTTTATTAAATGCGTGTATATTTCTTATCTATTTAATAACAACAAATTAATAATTTATTACTTTCATTAATAATAAATACGGTTTAGTAGCAAATTTGAGCTTATTTTCTTGAAACTGTTCGACTGTTACACGGATGTAGTTTATTCGTTGTTTCTCTCGATTCACTTACTTATTTTGATTTTTGACTTCATAACACTGATCCTCAATATCAAATCTAGCATACGGACCTGATAATTTGTAGACAACCATGCAAACATCCTTGCAACATCGCCTGCAAGCGCCCGAACGTCGTGTGACATTTAATTTGCGGCAGAGTTACGAAGATATTGGTTAAATTCGCCTGAAAATATTGTTTCAATATTTTCAAGTTTGAAATGAGTACTGAAAGAAAAACCGAAAACCCTGAATGTCAAAATGAATATCAAATGCCTATCAATAATTTATGCTAAAATTGTTGAATAGGGAAAACAATAGAACTGTTTAAAAGAACTGTTAATAATCCCCAACGTTGGGAAATCGTTACACTGTTTCCAGAACAAGTTAATATGTATTCCAAAATGAATAGTAAAGTAGTGAAGTAGTAAAATTGCAAAAAAACATAAAAAACTTTCTAGTTTATGTTGTTCAATTTATTTTTTGGGCGTAAGCCCTTTTTAATATTCGTCCAGTAATTTAGCAACGGAAATCCTTTTCATGGAGAATAAACTTTTAATCAGTAAAATTCCTGCTCAAATCTGACCCGAGATTTAGCTCACATAATCAGGAATCTAAAGTTAATATCCACTAATTTTGTGAAATTTCGGCTCTTTAGTATTCCCCTACCGTTTCTTGTTGAATTTTAAAAAATTGATAAAGAACTTACGGTTACGTGAACAAATTGGCTTTTATTTAGCCAACTTTTTGTGGCTCATTAATAAAACATTCTTTTTGGTTTAAGTTTAAAAGTTCCGGTAGGTATCTGCGCTTCCTCCTAATTTTGCGCGATCGATACTTCCATAGAAGTTGCGAACAAAATTAATGTTTTTGAATACTTCTAAACAGTCATTTATCGTGCAAACAAGCAAACACTGGTATGTTAAATATTGCGTTGCAGAATCGAGCGATTTGAAAATTTAATTTCGCTGCAGCATTTTTTATCTGTGCGTTTTATTACAGGAGAAAATAAAAATTGCTTATAGATATGAAAATTTAGTGCAAAATACGTTCATTAAATTTTATCTTTTAGAATTAAGTGCTGGTGTTTTTATAACTTAACCTAACCTAATGTTTTTATTAAAATTACTCTCGGATGGTGTAACTTGTGTCGCATAACCGGCGCGAAGTCTGGCGCGGCATTAAAAAGTCGACCACTTGCCCTTACTTTCCTCGTCTAGTTGCAAAGTCACGTATGCAGATTTCCCTTTGAAACGCGCTCGAACGTTTCCGACTTTTATTTCATTAACTTAATCTTAAATTAATTGAAGAGCAGTTTACGGTTTATCGCCGAAAATAATTAACGGCATTGCATTTTAATTAAAAAAACCGGTACGAAGTGACTCCCCTAGTGGCAAAGAAACATTTTTTAAATATTTTCCTTGAATATTTCAAAAATATTTTGATGACATGTTGGGTAATGTTTTAGAAATATTTCTAAAATGCGTTTAAAAAATATTTCTTCAAAACATTTAAAAAACATTTTTAAGAAATATTTTTTAAATGTTTTTTAGAAATATTTCTAAAATATTAATCACAAAAGTGTCATAAAAATATTTTTTTAATATTGTTGCAATAATAATGAGATTTGTTTTGATATAACGTATGAATAAAATTGTTATTAATATACTAAATGTCATTTATTAAAGTGCTGGCGGCGTTTTAAAAGGAGTTTTGTTGAATTTGGACTTATTAATTTCTTATTAATTAATTATACAGGGTGAGTTAAGTTTTACCGCCCCGACCATAATACCTATTAAAGATTGAGGGGAAAGTATGCAATTTACATGTTACATCAGTTGAAGTTTACACTTTCGATTAGTGATACAACTTTTCCCAATCATTTTTATTTGAAGCCAAAAAAGTTAAACAAAGAGTTTCGGGTAAAATTTCCATGTTTGGTTTTTTGTTTCAAAATTTGTCAAATCATTCGTAGCATTATTAGTTGCAATTTGATTCGTTAAAAAATTATTACTTTCTGAGTTAAATCAAATTTAACATAAAGCACAAAAAATACTTTTATTTATGACTTTCCAACAATGGATAATACGGTCTACCACGTAACAATACCTCATGATCGACCCATAAAACTGAAGGACTCGGCGTTTTAGTTGTTGGCAGAACCGTATTCTGGAATTTGTGAGAAAAATAAAATAAGTTTTTAATAGGTAAATATTAAGTTTATTTTATAAAAGATGCTCAAAGTGACGCCCCATTGCCCATAAATTAAAAGCATTTCAAGCTTCTCCTCGACTGAGTATTAAAATGGGATGATTATACCTGAACTAAACACTAATGTTCACTATTCCACAAAACAAAGTTTTAATCTTCGCTTTTTATCAACGATGATTAAGTGTTGGAAGATTTGTTGCGAATGTGAATGTTTCTTTATTCACAAAGTGACCTAGGGTTGTGACCAGGGTTTTTAAACTTTGGGTGAATTAAGCAATTTATTTTATGGGAAGCTTCAATAACCGATAGCTATATTGACTTTGCAGACGGCAAAATTAAAACACAAAATTGTAGACAGATATACTAACGAAAATTAGAAGCTGGTAAACGATTTTCTTATCAAGTTTAAAATCTAATATTGCAAAAATTATTTTTTATTATGATTATAATTACCGTGTAGCTGTTAATTACGATGTTGTGAACTTTTAAAGAAATAGCGAAGATCCTTATTCCGGTCCTGTAAAATGTAACGTTGCACTTTTCAACTTAACTTTATGACTGTCATATTTATGACAGTCAGTCAAGTACCCAAAACCAATACCATTGTTAGGTGAATTGATCGGCTTATGTCGTAAATCATTTAAAAAAAATACCCTCTAATACGGAAATGGCTTTATTTAATAAACCCAAATCAGTAAAATTATTTCAATTACACTAAATTGTGTGAAAATATTTTACTGTTCGTACATAAAAAAAACTAATAAATTGAGCAATTAGTAATTGAAAGAAAGCCAAAATTTTCCTGATTAAAAAAAAAAGATTTTTTCTTTTTTTGCTTGAGTCTGTATAGTGATTTAAATTTATTGTAACATAATAAATAATTGTTATTAACAAACTTAAAATTATATTAAATTAAATAATTCGTCCAGAGAAGAAGAAATAGGCACAGTTCCCAGAACGCTGGCTGCGTTGCCCCTCTGAATGGCAATACTAATTCGTTGTTTTAAGTATGTTTTCGCCTGAGGAATACCTGTGACGTCAATAATAAGTCTACCCAAAGCATCCAACAACGATAGAGCGCTCGTACTCCAAGGACCAAAGGTTTCAACAGCAAAGCCAACGAAAATGTAGTGATCCGCTAACGAACTATATTTTCTTCGCTTAAGATTTTCTGCTTTGTTTGCAGCAGATCTAACAGATAAGGACGACTCAGGTAAATGTGAAGGTGCAAGCGTATCTGTACAGGTGACATCCCAGACAAGGGATTTGCCTTCCTTCCAGGGAATAATGGTGATTCCATCTGGACGTTTGCCGTCATCTCTCAGAACCCCGTTGGGTTCAAGTAAACAAGGGATGTTGGCAGATGAGAAAGCACGTTTTAAGATGTCGTTAATGCAGTTGTGTCTTGCGATTCTTCCTGCACTCTTTATGCAAGACAGTCCATGATGACTGTATGTGTCTACTGAAGAACCACAATTACATATATGAGGATGACAAATACTAATGCCTAATCTAAGAGAAACGGCAATTTGTAATAGTTATTTAACCAACAAGTGCGTTAATGAGAGCGATTAATAATCGAGACAGTTTAACGTGTGAGCGTAGCGAGCACGTTAATTGTTGTCGAGATTATTAATCGCCGATTAACGCAAAAGTTGGTTACACTATTTTTCCGGTGATCGAAAGTTATGAAATCGAAGAGAATGTAATTTTTTCCGTGTAAAAAATTTCAATAGATATTGAAATCAAGCATGCCACGCAGTTTAAATTAACAAATCAAATTAATCAAATCAACGGTGCCATGACTTACAAAACTGAACTTTTTATAAAGTTTACTTATTTTATTGTTGCTAACTTTTATATAAATAGTATTACCAAACATAAAGTAAGTAATTAATTCAATTTGTAGTGCTTATTGGTATATTTTATTTTCATTTTGTCATACAATGCAATTTTAAATTGACAGATATTTGAATCAAGCATGCCATGAATTTTAAATTAATATTCAAATGACAATTCTGAATGTCAACCGAAAAAAATAAAATTAACAATTCAAAAGATATAAACATTTAATGCCTATCACATAGAACTTGAAGTTAATTGAGGATTGAATTTTGCATTTTATTTGTGAAGGCAAACTCTTTACGTTGATACTTGTTAGAATAAAGGTTTGTTTTCACTTAACAGTAAAAGTCAAGACTTTTATTGCTGCAACAGTGTGACTTTTTATTTGGACGTTAATTTGAAATATAAATATTTAACGATATGGAATTGACTCCCCCCGAAATAGTAGAGACGGCGAAGACTGCAAGTCTGAGTTTGCTTCCCGCAAAAAGCAGAACAATTTACGAGAAGACCTATGATGAATTTGTTTCATGGTGTAAAGAAAAGCGGGCAGTGCACTATTCAGAAACGGTTCTGTTGGCATATTTCTGCAGTATAGTAGAAAGAGGCTTAATAGGCAGCTTATGGCCAAAATTTTCAATGCTGAGAGCCACATTAAACGTCAAAGAAAACATCGACATTGGCAAATATACTAAACTAATCCTGTATATCAAACGGCAAAAAGAAGGTTACGTGCCAAAAAAGTCACGGGTAATTGAAAAAAAACAAGTGCAAAAATTTATTTCCGATGCACCTAACAGCCTCTTTTTAATGATCAAGGTAGGTAAATCTACAGTTAAAACTATTAAACATAATAAATTATATTTGTATTCCCAAGGTTGCTCTAATTTTTGGAGTGGCTGGCGCACTAAGAAAGAATGAATTATTAACATTAGAAATTAACGATGTACAAGATTTAAATTCAAAATTTTTAATCACAATTAGGGCATCAAAAACAAAAACTAATCGACGCTTTTAAAATTGATTAGAGCCTACATCTCATTGAGACCATCACATACACCACACAAACGATTTCTTGTTTTTTTCAAAAATAATAAGTGTTCAACACAGCCTGTTGGAGTTAATACATTTTCCAAATTACCATCGAAAATAGCAGTCTTTTTAAAACTAGAACAACCGCATCTCTACACTGGGCATTGCTTTCGACGTTCTTCTGCTTCAATACTTTCCGATGCTGGTGCAGACTTTGCAGCCATTAAACGACATGGTGGTTGGAAATCCACTGCTGTGGCAGAAGGATACATAGAAAATTCAATCCAAAATAAGGTTAATATAGCTGAAAAAATCCTTTCAAACAACTTCATACAAACTCCCCAATCCTCAACTAATTCAGATGCACACAATTTAATATCTAATGATGTAAATTTAAATTTAAATTCAGAATATCATCGAACTGATAATCAATCTGCACCTACGATCAATTTTACTAGCTGCACTATTATGAACTTAAACATAAATAATATTACTAAGCACAATGCAAATAATTAGTTATTAATTAAATGTGTTGTATTTTTATGTTGTTTTCAGCTATATTAACTTTATTTTGGACATTACATCTTGTTTAATGGAAGTTACATTAATTTGACCTTGTAAATATATAACTGTTCCGTTTTTTTGTTAAATTTTTTATAAAATGTATCAAATATTTTGTTCCGATCTTCTAATAAAAGTTTCTCGTAATAGTTCATATTGCACCTACAAGTAAATGAAAGCAATGTCTACCTCATATTTACGAAGGAAAATGTTTACTTACCTGCAAACCGGTCCTATTGTTTTTGCAACAACTTTTTTGGATTATCAATATAAAAAAGTGAGGTTAAGAACCAGTAAATGCAATCACAATTTTATTGTTGCAAGGCGTCATCTCAGTGACTTATCCGCTTTCAACACTAAATAGTATGTAACAGTTGATTAAAAATCATCAGGAGCTAATCGGAGAAGATCCCTTTTTTGACATCAAGCTTCGTGTTTACATTGAAATATTAGAAATACCTTAAAATATTTTTGGTTGCCTAGTTACCGGAATCGTGCATTAATGAAAAATCATTCATTAATGAGGGTCATTAATGCACGATTTCCTATTCACTAAACCGGTCCGTAAATCAACGATCATCGGAAAAGTGGTTTTTTCTAACAAAGTGCCTAATTTAGAAGAAGGTAAAGATTCAAGCCAAGCTCCAGATTCGGGTTCAGACACTGCCAATAAAATAGCTTTTTGAGTTACATTTGAGGAAGACAATAGCTTTTGAAAGTTATTTTCAATAATTGGCAAATCCCAATTTCGTTGAATGGAGGGAGATGTCGAGGGTAAAAACGATGAATTCGATATAATTTTCCATTCTTCAATTGCTTCACTGGAGTAAGATGTCTCGAAGTTGGAAAAACGAGAAGGTAGAATAGACTTAATGAGCCGAGAATTAGCAAAGATAGAAGATAAGAAGGCTGGAGTTGAAATATCTGCAACAGATCGAATACCTAGACCACCAAAACGGACAGGTAACTTGGTTTGATCCCATGACCTGTTTGTAAATTTTATGTTCAAAATTTTTTCAAGAGTCGAATGAATATTATTATCCAATTCTTGACATAAATTTTTAAATTTCCAAACAGGGCAGCATCTAAGGAGGTAGATGAAATTTGGCATCCAAAAACAATGACGAAGCAAAAAGAGACTGATGTGCGGGCTAACTTTAAAAAGATTTGTGGAAAGTAAAGAAAATTTTTCCACTTTTTTAGAAAAAGAATCAGGGATTGCTTCATCAAGAATGGGACAACCGAGTAGAACAAAATTTGCATTATCACAAATACGTATTCCTGGGGTTAGGGAATCAAATCTATCTAATAATATAGACCTATCAATTTGTGAAATGTTATCAAAAAAGTAAAGTTCGCATTTATTAGAGTTGAGAACTAAACCAATTTTTTTAAACGCAGAAATTATGACTTCTAAGTCATGTAAAACATCCGATGCTTTACCTCCTAAAGTACCATCATCCAAATACCAAATATTTAATTCTGAAGTTAGCTCTTTAATAAAACGATGAATAGCAAGACTGAAAATGGCTGGTCCTAATGGATCACCTTGTTGACATCCTACTAAAGATTCAATCACGTTACAATTATAAAATAAATTAGATTGAAAAGCGTAACATTGCCAGAGGTATGGGTAAAGATCTGGGATGATATCCTTGACGATAGAAAGGAGTGAGTCTCTTTCAACAGAATTAAAAGCATTTTTGACGTCAATTTTAAGAATAACTTCAGCATCAGATTGGTTTTTAATATACGACCTAATTGAATGAACTGCTGCCTCACAACCGCCTTTTATTCCAAATCCTAATTGGATAGGGTGGAAATGGGTAGATAACGTATCTTTTACATGAAGACTACATAATTTAGAAGTTAGGCGTCTAAGTGTTGAACCAATAGCGATTGGACGAATACCTCCATCTTTCTTTGAAAGTGCACAAAGAGAAGCGCCATAAAGAAAAGGTCTTATTTCTGAATTAACTTTACCTGAAAGCATTAGGTTGCAAAGATTGGAAATAGCGTGTAATAACCGTTGTCCAGAATCACCAGTACATTTGTTTAACAAATCTTTAAGATGTTGAGGTCTGAGTCCATCCATACCCGCAGCCGAACCATTAGGGAAAGATAAAATAGCTTTAGAAACCTGGACATCAGAAACAACTAGATGTTTAGCACTTTCTTCAAGTTGATGAGGGAACTGGTTTAATCTAGAAGGAATTGGATGTTTTGATTTCAGTAACTCAAAAGTATCGGCGTTATCGCTTGCAAAGGTATCATCAGACGACAAAATACGGACAGCTCCCTTAATATCGCCATCAGCTACTTTGTTTTCAGCTGATTTGAAACGAGAGAATTTAGAGAAATCTGTTTTGGAGTAATGTAGTGAATCCTCATTTCCTTCGGCATTTTTCTTCACACTTGAAGTCAAAGAAACGTTTTTAATCCCATTTTTTGATGGAATATGAAGAACTCGAAAAGCGAAAAAAAAAAGGTCTTCCCAGGCCAAAAGAGAATTGATAGAGACACAGTCATTAATAACTTTTGTAAGTTTGTTAGCCACGGATATTCTTGCACCACGAGGAACTCTTCTCAGGATGCAAACATTGGATTTGAGGTAACCAATTTTATCAGTAAAACTATGTAACTGATCCGGATTTGAAGTAGGAATCAACGTATTTTTGTGGCATCTCGAGTTGTGTATCTTTAAACCATTATTATTTTTAAAATATCTGGTTTCAGGACAAATGTGACACTGAACTAGACAGCTGTCAAATTTCGGCAATTGCAATTCCAAACCAATATCGGAAGAATGCAGCTTCCTTGGAACTGAGGATGGCACAACTTCTTCACTTTCCGAATCGCCAATGGAGGTTGACTGCGAACGTGTGATCATCGAGCTCTAGTTCAAAAATGGTTCCGACGGGGAACTCTCCTGTCAAAAGCAAGAAACATCTAAATATTATTATTATTTTTACAATCAATTGCTTAAATAAACGAATCAAATAAATGAATGAATCTATACCAGACGTATCCAGTCCTATTTAACGCGATAATAACGCTTCACGGGCAAAAAATAGTGAAAATTCTCAATCGGAAAATATTTGACAGTTACCGTAAGTCAAAAATTTACAAAATTATCCAATTTATGATGAATTAAATGATTAATGACTACTAAATGACTATTACTGAATGAAATTAATATTATTCTACTAATCTACTACAACTTATCGGGTTAAATCAGCAAATTTTCAGGAGCGATGTATGAACACGTCAATCAGCAGCCTATTCTTTTTGCGAAATCAAATCTTGGTTTCTATGTACCTTAATAATATAAAATTACTCATGCAATTTATGAGAATTGACAAATTATTTTAAAGGCCTATTTTGCCACGGGCGGTAAAACTTAACTCACCCTGTATAATACAATATTATTTCAGATTTTTATTTTTTGATTTTTTTAAAAATTTTTGTGGTCCAAAATGTGATATGTTTTGAACATGAAGAATTTTTTTTATGTAAACGTAATATATGCAGAAACAAACATTTTTTCTTGATATAGATCTAATACTTCTCGAATATACAAAAACATTTTTTTTTCATTATGTAAATCTAATATTTTTTGAATACCAAAAATAAAATTTTTTTTCTTGATATAAATCTAATATTTCTTGAATGTACAGAAATAAATATTTTTTTCTCAATGTAAATTTAATATTTTTTAAATATGAAAAAATAAATGTTTTTCAAGTATATTTTAAAAATATTTTAAAAATATTAAAAACATTCGAATGCTTTCTAAATATTTTAGAAATATTAAGTAAATATTGTGAATTGTTTATCTGCAATATAATTTGTGGGTTAAAAAAATTGATTGATTTCGATCATACCTAATTACTGTCGCAATTTTACAAATTCTTTCTGGAAGATATACTTTTTATCTGTTATTCTTTTCGCTTCAAGCCCAAAGTATTTACAGAAAAAAAATTGTAAAACTCACAAACACTTTTGCAGCTGAATAATTTTAATAATCGAAGATTAATTAACTTCTTTTTTAAACGCGTTAACTGCCTGCTCAAACTGAATGACTTATATCTGAAAACTTTGAAAGAATCAGTTTTCAGCTGATTCCTAAACACGTCCGAAATTCATTAGTAAGCGTTTCCCGTCTAGACTCCGGAGATGCTAATAGCACAAATTAACGAGCATTTTAGATTAAAATATTTATTGCTTCTTTCTGAAGTGGCTTCATTAACGTTCTGTTTTATAACCATAGCAAACGAACCGCAGTACTGTTGACCTTTTTGAACTTTTGCTTGTGTTTTACGCGAAAAATTCGAAAAGATTTCTGGTAATTAGGTGAAAACAGCTCAAAAATAAATGGTACTCTGCTTTATTTTTAAACTTTGTTTTTGACAGGACATTTTTCCATCTCCTGACTTCTTCCACCGAGCATCGATTTACGGTTTTTACCGACATCATGCGAGTCACAGAATGAAATTTATGAATGAAGCTGATAATTAGAACAAAGGCGTTGAATATTATTCGGTGAAAATAAATTAAGATAGTTTGGGATTTTATTGCAATAATAAATAAACGTGTTCATGTTTTGTGTCCGTTTTTGTTGGACAAAAAATTGGACAAAACGTAATAAATTTTCTAATTCAACTATTACACTCGAGCGCTTCAACAATATTTCAGAGTTTGCCTGTAACATAATCGTTTGCTGCACATTCAGTTTATTTGTGTTAGGTTGTCGGAATATGTGCAACAAAACAAAGATTGCATTTTAACTGCATTAATGTAATTTATAGGCAAGGAAAAAACAATGTCAGTGGAAAAAAATATTATATCAACTGTGCCATTGTACAGGGTGAGTTAAGTTTTACCGCCCGTGGCAAAATAGGCCTTTAAAATAATTTGTCAATTCTCATAAATTGCATGAGTAATTTTATATTATTAAGGTACATAGAAACCAAGAAAAATCTTTTTTTTTAATCAGGTAAAATTTTGGCTTTCTTTCAATTACTAATTGCTCAATTTATTAGTTTTTTTATGTACGAACAGTAAAATATTTTCACACAATTTAGTGTAATTGAAATAATTTTACTAATTTGGGTTCATTAAATAAAGCTATTTCCGTATTGAGGGTATTTTTTTAAATGATTTACGACATAAGCTGACCAATTCACCTAACAATAGTATTGGTTTTGGGTCCTTGGCTGATTATTTATGACAGTCATAAAGTTAAGTTAAAAAGTACAACGTTACATTTTACAGGACCGGAATAAGGGTCTTCGCTATTTCTTTAAAAGTTCACAACATCCTAACTAACGTCTACACGGTAATTATAATCATAATAAAAAATAATTTTTGCAATATTAGATTTTAAACTTGATAAGAAAATCGCGTACCAGCTTCTAATTTTCGTTAGTATATCTGTCTACAATTTTGTGTTTTAATTTTGCGGTCTGCAAAGTCAATATACCTATCGGTTATTGAACCTTCCCATAAAATAAATTGTTTAATTCACCGAAAGTTTAAAAACCCTGGTCACAACCCTAGGTCACTTTGTGAATAAAGAAACATTCGCAACAAATCTTCCAACACTTAAACATCGTTGGTAAAAAGTGAAAATTAAAACTTTGTTTTGTGGAATAGTGAACATTTGTGTTTAGTTCAGGTATAATCACGCCATTTCAATAGTGAGTCGAGGAGAAGCTTGAAATGCTTTTAATTTATGGGTAATGGGGCATCACTTTGAGCATCTTTTATAAAATAAACTTAATATTTACCTATTAAAAACTCATTTTATTTTTCTCACAAATTCCAGAATACGGGTCTGGCAACAACTAAAACGCCGTTCCCTTCAGTTTTATGGGTCGATCATCAGGCATTGTTACGTAGTAGACCGTATTATCCATTGTTGGAAAGTCATAAATAAAAGTATTTTTCGTGCTTTATGTTAAATTTGATTTAACTCAAAAAGTTATAATTTTTTAACGAATCAAATTGCAATTAACAATGCTACGAATAATTTGACACATTTTGAAATAAAAAACCAAACATGGAAATTTTACCAGAAACTCTTTGTTTTACTTTTTTACTTCAAATAAAAATGATTTGGAAAACTTGTAGCACTAATCGAAAGTGTAAACTTCAACTGATGTAACATGTAAATTGCATACTTTCCCCTGAATCTTTAATAGGTGTTATGGCTGGGGCGGTAAAACTTAACTCACCCTGTATTGTAGTACAATTTAAAAGCAAACAATTTTCCAACTTCCACCTTGTTTTAAAACAATGCAATAATTGCATCAATTGAAACAAATAGTAAAACTCTCAAACAGTAAGTAACTGAAAGTTATTGTGCGTCAATATAAATTTACTTTTTGTGGCAGTAGATTGTAATCATTTTAATATTCAGTAAAAGTTCGGAATTTATGATAATCCAGGTGCGTTCAAAGGCATCGATTTTTGCAATCTGCCCACTTTCTTCGGTGTGTAGAGTCCGCAATTTTCCTTGTCGACGTTCAAAGAGATAAAACTGATTAGCGCTACAGCAATTTTCGATTCAATTATTCAAAAGGTTGAAATACTTGAATCGAAATTATTTATCGATGCCAATGCTCTTTATCGCATTGGTTTAGGAGCGCCGCTTTGAATAAATCTTATTTACTGCATCATGAATCTAACAGCAACAAATTCGTAACACTTTCTCCACCAGAAATATCCGTTTTCCATTTTCCAGCCCATTTAGCGGATCATATTATTACATTGCAAAGATTGTAACTTTATGGATACTTTATGCACGATTAGAAACTTTCGCCTGGTATCGACAAGGAAAATTAAATGACTACACCGGAAATATTTTTAGAACCATCGTGATATTGAACGGTTATTACTTCTATTTTGTAACAAACCTATTGAATGAAAGTTTGAGCGTCTCTTGATAATAATTAAGGCTGGGGAACCGAACCTCAAAAAATGCAGAGTTTTAAGAAACTCAGTTCCGCCTAGAAAGCACTTATCAATATATAATTTGCGAAGCAACAGTTGTAAACATAATCTTACCGCAATCTAATGATATATTTGCTTTGGTGAAGAAGTGCCTAGTTTTCAAAAATTAACCTCCGAAAGTGCAATTCTCGCAAAAATGTAGTAGTGAGGGTTTTTTACTGAAATCTTTAGAGTTACGAAATATTTTGCAATGCACTTTACAGCATTTATAGAGAATATATTGCCTTGTAAGAAAATATTTTTGTTATTGCGAGAAAGTTGATAACTTAAGAAGAAAAAAATTGGCAACAATATTTTTTTGAAAATTTAGTGTGCCAGTAAACTCAGTTCAGCTCAAAAAGTAAGTTATATTGTACAAATTCCTTCGGGGTACTTATACTAAACATATATTAGTATAATATGACTTTTTTTTTATGATAACATGGTGAATATCTTTGAAAAAAAATCTAAAAGTTGTGGTACGAAATACAGTGTTATTTGATCGCGTTTTTTATTGCTTTCAGAACACAACATCGTCAACAAATTACATAAAAATGTTCCTTTAGCACCTAAGAAATAGTTTCCGTAAACCAAATTGGATAAATGTCTAAATTTTACATTTTCGGGGAAAAGTTGTTTTCCTATAAGATTTTAGTCAAATAGTTCGTCCTTTTACTCACAGATGTCCTGTCAAATCTGTACCGTTTTGATTGACGGCATGGATGGAATAATTTGTATTAAAATGCACACTTGATATAGTGCAAATTGTTAGGATATAACCATATTCGCACACGTAAGGATATAAAACTCTAAAAATTTATAAAAATACACATTTGATAATGCAAAATATCCATGTTCGCACGCGTAAGGATATGAAAAGTCAACTAAATTGTACAATATACAGGGTGTTCACGAAAAAACGCCCCAGCTCCTAGCGCTATTATTAGGAGTCCAATTGTAACAAACGATACGTCAAATTAAATGGTTCAAAAAGTACTACAATGTGTAGCTCAAACATAATTTTTACCTGTTTCTCCATTCAAAGGTCAAAGGTCAACTTCATTTTTTCAAATTACAACCTTATATTTTTCTTTGACAATTTGATAGAGATTTTTTTTCTGAATTCAACGATGTATCACAATCAATATTTCTGATTTATTTTAGGGTAATAAAGAAATTAAAATAATAATTAATATTATTAGCAGTAGGCTTTGAAAAATAACTGAGACGTAGCGGTGGCTATGGAAACGATGTGTCAGTACAGAAACAACGTATTTTAAAGAATTAATTTATGAACAACAACAGATAACATTTAATAACTAAACAATTAAATAAAGAAATGGCAAATTAACAAAAATGTTCAAATTGGGCATCGTTTCTTTCCAGACATTTTCGTCGACATCTAGATCCTACACTTTGTGTAGCATTAATTAAAATTTCTGCTGGTGTCTCCCGACAAGCGTTGACTATTCTCTCTCTCAAAATTTCCTCTGTTTCCGGGCACGTAGCATAAACAATATCTTGGATGTATCCCCAAAAGAAAAACTCTAGAGGTCACAAGACCGGGCGGGCCATGGTATAGGTACATATGCTCCAATCCATTTGTCTTCATTATTCTATATTTAAATAGTCCCTAATCATAAGAGCGTTTTGTGTGGTGCAGCGCCATCTTGTTGAAATACTAGTTCATTCCATTCAATGGCAACGGCAAGTCATCTAAAATTTCTTCTAAGTCTTCAGGCAAAATTTGAAGATATTTTTCTTGGTTGAGATTTCCATCAATGAAAATTGGTCCTATTAGGTATCCTGGCGCCTAATATTCCGCACCAAACGTTCACCGAAAATTTTATCTGAGGATTTTGTTCGATGGTAATATGTGGGTTTTCTACACTCCAATAGCGGTGATTGAAACGATTAAAATGTCTGTTGTTTGTAAATTGACACTCATCAGACCACAAATTTTTTGTATAAAATGATTGATCTCGCCTTAACTCGCTTAAAAAGAAATTACACAAATTTATTCTACGCCAGTGGATCGTTTAGTTCACTATTTCACTAGTTCACTATTATTCATTTTTATTACAAAAAATAGGTAAACAAACTAATAGCCAGTTTCTGACGGCGATGTTAACGTATTTCTCCAGTTAAATGTCCCGGTTACCATGGTTATTACCATTGTTGCAACAATAGTAATAGTAATTTTTATTTGTGAGACGTCGTTTCCATAGCCACCGCTACGTCTCAGTTATTTTTCAAAGCCTACTGCTAATAATATTAGTTATTATTCTAATTTCTTTATTACCCTAAAATAAATCAGAAATATTGATTGTGATACATCGTTGAATTCAGAAAAAAAATCTCTATCAAATTGTCAAAGAAAAATATAAGGTTGTAATTTGAAAAAATGAAGTTGACCTTTGACCTTTGAATGGAGAAACAGGTAAAAATTATGTTTGAGCTACACATTGTAGTACTTTTTGAACCATTTAATTTGACGTATCGTTTGTTACAATTGGACTCCTAATAATAGCGCTAGGAGCTGGGGCGTTTTTTCGTGAACACCCTGTATATATTAGTTTCGAATAGCATCGTAGGAAAAATTGTTTGAAGCATTTATTCACAAAAAATTACAAAAAAAAACAGTAAATAATGCAGCAATCGCATTGACTGATTTTACCGCCGTTATCGCCGCAGACAATAATATAAATAATATTTATCAAATTATGATCGTATAAAAATGGGGATAAAGATTACTCTTTGCATAATTGAAAATGTGTTTGCAGCCTGTTACGGGATTAATTATAGCAGGTACATCTATGAAAACACAAAATTGGCAAGGAATTAGCAAAAAATTATAGACTAATTTATTTCCGACTGAGTTTACCGTCGTTATCGCCGCAGACCATAATATAAATAATATTTATCAAGTTACGAGAGTATGAAAAACGCGCAACTATTTTTTTTTTTCTTTCTCTGTTCAATACTTAAGTTTCAAACCTTATTAGTTAGGATACCTCTTTGGTTGCCTAAACATTTTTTATTTTAAGAGGCAAAATTAGTGCCCCCTGGGCGGAAGAATTGTGCATTACTTAGCAGTTCTCGGACCTTAATGTTTTTCACTCATGGAAATTTGCATGATGAGATTGTGTTTACCATGTTGTACTTTATAATAAATTAGTTGTAATTTTAAACTCCATACTACGCACATTATTACGTATATAATTAATTTCCGGAATGGAACACCGCAAAATTTATTATTTAAAGTGTTTCTTGAATGGACCATCTCTTTATGATTTTAATGGATGTGCACAAAACAACATAATTTGGAAGTTGTTTGTAACTTAAAATTGTAGCTAAATCAATTTAATGAATTAATCAAATATTTTATAATGTGTATAATTTTATACAGTATTTAACTACAGTTCATGATTGTGCATAAACGGTGAGTGAGTAATTAAAACGAAATCAATATTTTATTGTTCGAAAGACCCTTTTAAGCAATTGCTTATTAATGAGTTTGGAGCATTTGGCTTTCGCACAAACTTTTTTTCAAACATTATTTCATCGCAGGCAATTAATCATTAATTTAACTTAAAAACCATTTATGTTGTTGATTACTTAATAGGAGATGTAAAATATACTACTTGAAAGTGAAAAATTTGATGTAGAGAACTAAGCAACTTTTTTCTCGAAGCCTTCTCTGAATTTATTACCCAGGATTTCATCGCCCATCGTTTCATGCAAATTTAATTAAATAAAGCACAGAGAAGAATTTATCTATAACAGAGCTTTGAAAATACAAACAGGATGAAAGTTTTCGCAACTGAAAAAATTGCAATATTACCTGCTGTTTTTGAATTCAGCAGTGAATAAAAATGTGTAATTTATAAAATTATCTCAGCTCACTGAAATTTATTCAAAGTAAATAATTCATATAAAAAATGGGATGCATCTTTTAAAGATTTATAGTAATTAGTTATACACCTACGTAAATAAAGAAATTCTGTAACTCCCATTTTAAACGGAACTAATAATTCTTTTCAGACGTGACCATTATAAGTTCTCACAAAGTATATAACGAATTGTCTCTTTCGCAAAGGTACATCTCTTTTATGTCGACAAATCGTTAATAATTAGGATACTTCTTACGGAAACGACGTCGTCTTGCTGTTTTTTTTTTGCGCTCATTTATATCTTGTCTCACGCCGTTATACACAAATTGAATATTACGTTTTCATTACCCACCTCCACGAAATTTATTTTCTCATATCCACCACTTATATCTTTGGCGTTGGAAATGGAACCTCTTTAAAAATTTAATGAGTTTTTTTCGCATAAAGTGCACCTGTGTTTAGTGAAAACCTAAAACTAATAATTTGCTGTCGTGGCAAAAAAAAAATTAAGATTGTCTTTACATAACATCTAACTGCTTGTATTCTTGCAACATGGATTGTGAAAATATCGCAAGAAGTTGAGATTGTAATATTAAACATATTAATCATTTTTGTATAGCTTCATTTAATTTAGATGTTTGTACCTCTACCTGATTTATTCAGCGAAATTGGCGTTTCATATAGAAATTATATCTTTCTGAGTAATTTGAAAATATGGTAGTTTATGGCAAAACAAATTTGCTTGGATATATTTTAGTTGTTATATTGAATGCACAGTTGAATTATGAAGCAATTTTCAAGATACGTCTCTAGACAATTGCGGTACTATATTTCTTTTGAACGGTTATTTGTACGAAGATAAAGAAGCTGCAACGTCACAGCAAGCGCAGTGATAATAAAATTCCATCGTTTGATTGTATCATATTTATTGTCTGTACGATTCAATGAATTGCGTTTGTTGGAAACATATTAATTAAAGCACGAAATTGTTATTGAATTACAGCTAACTTCTTCATGTTGCCCGCAGTCGGTTTATTCCAACTTGGCGTAACTCTGTGACAGTTTAATAAACCTGACATCAACCCTAACATTATCATTCCGCAACACAGATACAACTAATTTTAACAATACGTGTTACATAAGGAATTACAGCATTTCAAGCAAGCAGAAACTTGATCCACAATAATTTAAATACTGTCATAATTTGCAACATCAATTAGCATCACATCAATAATAATCAATTTCAAGATAAACAATTTATAAATGTGTTTGTAGAAATGGAGAAAGAAGTCGGAACTTCATACTCACTTTTTATTTGTTTTCTATCACCAAAGTCGAAAAAAGTAATCTTGCCCTTTTATTTAAATTGCAATCAACATTAAAATAAGTTTGAAATTAATTATTTCAGGCCACATTTAAATTCATTACAGTAAACACGCCAGTATTTCGATATCAATTCGGATTCATCAAAATTAAATTAAACAAAGTGGTACATTAAAAGGTTTTTATCAGAATTGCGTCGAAACAATCCGATGCGGTTAGCTCGTCCTGGTCAGTTTGCTAAGACCGGTTCGCTTTTGGGTATTCCACCGTCGTTTCGGTAGTAATTTAATCATTCCGATTAGAAGGGAATTATAACAAATTGAAATTACGTTACAAACAAGAAACGTTGAAATTGCATTAGGCCAAGCAACAGAGCAAAAAAAATGTCATAATCCTGCATAATTTCCAACTCGAGAATCATAATTTTTAATTTGTTATAAACAATTTACAAGAAAAAAACGCATTTTTTTTTAGTTCTGTGCTTGTAAAATGGAAATTAATGAAGCAATCTTAATGATGTCACTAGACGAATTGTAGAGAATTAAATTATGAAGAGAATGAGAGGTCGAATGACCTGATCGGATAATTAGAATCGGAGAAAATCTGGAAAGCCCAGAAAATTCAGTATTTTCTTAAAAAATTCATAACTCCGCCATTTTTTAATTTCAAGAACTGAAACTTTGCACAAAGATAGTTATTTATATGCACTTTATGTGTGCCCAATACCGACTCTAACAAACTAACAGTTTTTTCACAATCTCCATTTCTTTTGTTTTGCGATATTTTCGCGGTGGGCTGGATGCTCCTGTAATTATCTGATTTAAATTTTAAAAACGGAATTGGAAACTAAATGTGTACAGCAACAAAACGTCTATTTTGTTTTTTTCATAAAATGCAGCAAAATAGCTGAAAAATGACCGTAAATATGAATAAAAACGATCGAGCACGCGAAAATATCGCAAGAAACAATTGCAATGGTGATAGTGCAATAACCGTTAGTCCAACAGAATCGGGGTTTTGCACACATAAAGTACATATAAATAGCTACCTTTGTGCAAAGTTTCAGTTCTTGAAATTAAAAAATTGCAAAATTGTGAATTTTTTAAGAAAATACTGAATTTTTCGGGTTTTCCGGGTTTTTTTCTGATTCTAATTATCCGATCGGGTCACTCGACCTCTCATTCTCTTCGTAATTTAATTCTCTACAATTCGTCTATTGACATAATTAAGATTGCTTCATTAGTTTCCATTTTACAAGCAAAGAACTAAATAAAACGCGTTTTTTCTTGTAAATTTTTTATAACAAATTAACAATTATGATTTTCGAGTTGAAAATTATGCAGAATTCATATACTAACTGTCCTTTATGTAATCGCACAGTCGGTTATGAAAAAATGCTTTATTACTTGGCCTACATAATTAAATTCAATTAATTCGGTTGATTATAACGTTTCTAGAATTAAAACCACGTCAGGTGTTATACAACTTTTTAGCCGTGAGTTGGATTAATTAAAAAGGCAATTTAAAAGCTTACAACAAAAGTCTCGCCGGAGAATTGATCCACTGACGCAACGGTTGTGGTCAGTCGGTGGCTGCGAATCGTTACATTCGGACAACTTGTACATAACTATTTGACATTGTAGTCATACCGTAAACACATTGTTTGTACAAATTCACTTGCTTGTTAACTCTAATTGCCGAAGTATGCATGCAATTGCAATCGTGTACAATTGCCAATTAAAACGTATTTAGGTAAAATAAATTCAAAAACAACTTCAATTATTCTATTAAAAAAATATTACTAGTTTCTTACGATGAAGCTCGGCTTTGCATGAGAATTTAATAAACGCTTCTTTCATTCCACTTGTGTTGTGTTGGGCTGAAATTCAAATTACCTGTTTTTAATTTGCAACAAAAACTTGGGAGGTTCTGAACTCCGCATATCATTTAACGGCTTTTATACTATCCGGTGCCCTCATTGAATTTAATGCGCCCATAGCCCTCCCCTCCATTAGTTTTAGTGGTAATTTCGTAGCCGGTTATAAGGGCCGCTAAAACTGAGACACTTCTCTGAAAACAGTTTATTTTTACAGAAACGTGCCGCTAGAAAATAAATCTCCTCCCACTTTTATTTTGCATCGACATCAGGAAATAGATGTAACTAACATAAAGCCTGCAAGACCGATGCAAGAGCAGGAAGTGGAGACAGCATTGACAGAAATATTGCCGGTTGTTTATTTATGCTTATTTATTTGTTCCGAACCTAAGAATAGGTTTTCGAAAGGAAATTATCGACCCAGCGTATTTATTGCGGAACATAAAGGTTTTCTTGTTGTGATCTTGCTTAAAATGAATAAAACGTTTTTGCAGAGAAACTCGCAAATATAATTACCAATTTGTATAATTTTCTATTAAACGAACCGCAGATTGTCGCTTGAAATCTCGAAGTTACAAAATAAAAAAGTGAAAGGACGTACGGAATATTATACTTTATTTGCGTTACCCTCTTCAAAGTACTTTGAAATCAGGGATTCAAAGGATTGTAAACACATTTATCGTTCAACTTTGAACACCTTACAAGTGCATCAAACTGTAAAGGGGCGCGCGTTAATTTATTTATGGAAAAGTAACTCGATAGAAAAAATGTAATGACTGAAAAAAATGCTACCTAAGAATTTTTTAAAACGCTATTTAAAATTTTTTCTTTTTGTGGGGACCTCACCGGAGCTTTTGCTCGAGATGAACGTTAGATCCAAGGGTTCTATAATATAATTGTTTAGAAGCCTTGCGCTGGGTCCAGCTGGGTAGATACAATTGTACGGAATGTTGTAAATTGCTTTATGACCTTCTGCAAAGGACTG
This sequence comes from Dascillus cervinus, assembly GCA_949768715.1. Taxonomy (NCBI): domain Eukaryota; kingdom Metazoa; phylum Arthropoda; class Insecta; order Coleoptera; family Dascillidae; genus Dascillus; species Dascillus cervinus. Next base: position 37,059,246 of record OX458316.1, read on the forward strand.
TTTACTGACAATAGATAAATTACTTTAGAATTTCTTACAAATTTAGTTGAAAAACGTTACAACAAATTCGGCTTGCAGTAAGAAAATACATATTACGGTGTGAATTTTCTGTATTTTTATTGTAAAGTGAATTTTTAGTAACTTACATGATTAGTGAATGTTTAATTGTGAAGAAATGGAAAATATTACAAGTGGTTTAATGCGCCGAGATGAAGATGTTAATTCAATGCAATATTAATAAATGTCGATCAACAAAATGATCAGTTTCAAAGACCATTTCTAAAAATGGTACTGAATTTATGGGGATTTTCTGATTCTGTGTGTGATAAATTCGCATGTAAGTAAATTTGTTGAAATTATAATTTTTCCCACACTTTTAGCTTACCGAATGAATTTTGTAAAAGTTCTACAAGTTTTTTCAATGTAACAGCTATTAAACAAATTGTTTTTTAGTTTATTTCCGTCGGAACGAAAAGTAAGAAGAGATAAAACGAAAGTGACATGCAAACCAGTTGCTTCTATAACAGAATTAATAGCAATGACGAAGGTAAAGAGATAATTTTGATTTTCTTTTATACATTTAGTGTTATTTATCTATCTTATAACAAATTTTACTTTTTAACTGATGTAGAGCTCTTTGTAAGAATTTAACAAAACCCAAGCGTGACTGAAGTACGAGGATTTGCGAAAAAAAATCTGCATAAAGTGGAATGGTCATTATTGAAGCATTCAAACTGGTCTATATTGGTAATTTTTTATAATAATATATCCATGGTACAATGTAAACATTTTGTTTCTTTGTTTTTAGATTGATGTAGATTTTGGCCAATTATTTCTTGAGAGAAAAACAATTTATTTGTGTGGCGGCCAAAATTCATTGAGAAGGCTAATGACTTCGGCTAACTTCCAATTCATATACGTACATCTGTTACCAAATGATAATGTGGTTCTTAAACCGAAAATGTATTTTTAAACAGGGTATGATGTGATGTGAAATTTTTACCTACTAATAAAAATATGTATGAGAAATAACTTTATATTCTAAAATTCCTTCAATTCAAGCATTCCACTCTACAATTCATAAAAATTAGAAAAAATTTATTTTATTTACAACTGCTTATTTAATATAATAAGACCACCAACCACCAATTCCGGATGGCTCCAATTTTAAAATTTAATAGTCCACGCGCCAATAAAATTATTTCCAGCGTCAAATTTTCCTGTCAAAGTTAAATTTACCCGTCAAAACGTAACAGGTCATGTAACCGTTTAAGCGAAGCAGCCAAAATGTTTCTGATTCGGGCGATGAATAATGAAGCGTCCATTGCCGATGAAATGCGAATTTTAACCTTCATTGTTTAACCGAAACTTAGATTATCTCCTCACACGCACGACGGTTTTTTTCCCGGGTTAGTTGAGGATAAATACGCGGGTAAAATATTAATTTGTCGGAACTTTCATTGCGTTAGTTGTTTCGAACCACGTTTAACGCCTGCAGGTTGTGCGGTTCATTAATAAAACATTCCATTAATCTGAAAGGGCGTTTCAAAGATTTACTACGGCTGTTTCGCCTAATCAATATTCACAGCTTGCATAAATACCTTATTGTCTGTTTAAACTTCACCTTTTCTTAACTTTCGACACGTCGGCGAAAAAGTTTTTTTTTAATATTAAGCGAACCGCGGCGCGGGCAGAATATAAAATTAATAACCCATCCTGTGTTAAGGAAAATCAATATTTACTTTTAGCCAAAGTTTCGCAGATCGGTTAATGTATACGTGTAAACATTTACAGCGGCTAATAAATTAAGCTGTTAAACGAAAAATATTGATACAAACCTCGCTACGCTTTAATGATGTAACAAGTTTCAGGCGGCTACAACCTAAACTGTTTTTCCACTGTTATTCAAATATTTTGGAATATAGCAATAATCGATGTCTGGAACCAAACGGCACAAGAAGGATTTACCGGATTTACGGCATCGTGATGTATTGCTTCCAACGATTGCGTTTAAAGCACCTAATAAAGCGCCATTCGGTCATCGTTGTAAACTTTCAAAAATAAAATTTCTCCATCTACTCAAATAATTATCTGCAGAAGTTTGCTGTTTATTTTGATTGAATTTCTACAACAAACAGTAATACATTTTAATTAATGCCAGAAGGAAATGAAGCAATAATAGCTAATTATGTACCAAGGCAGTAAAATGATACGTTATCGAACGAGTTTTGAAATTGAGAGCCGAGGCGAAGCCGAGGCGAGCAACAAGACGAGTTCGATAAATATTTTAATATTGGTACATACAATGGTTTTTCGGCTGCTACTACTACTACTATTGCTGCCTGTATTTGAAGTGTTTAGAAGTTGTGGATTTACATTTTAGAAAGTAAATGTAATTTTTAATATTAATTATTTAATTTTATCGCGAATAAATAAGTATTATTAAAATTAAGTTTATAAAATAAAAAAGTAATTTTCAATATTAAAACATTATTATTTATTATATACATATACAGGGTGATTCCTAAAAAAAGTCCCACGCTCTAACTCAGTTATTTATTGCCCGATTTCAGAAAAAAAAAAATAATTAATTAGTCGAGTAAGTGCTACAAGAAGGTATTAATTTGGATTTTTTCCACATTAACTTCAATGCGAAGCGACGGTCAACTTTTTTTTTCAAATGGCAATGTATACATTTTTTTATTTATTGTGGTAGAAGATTTGTTTTTACATCCAACGATATCTAATAACTTGACATTGAAGTGATATTAAGGAGAAAAAAATAAAATATTTTATCAAAATAAGTCGGGGTTCTAATAAAAAAATTTAGAATGCCTTGGAAAACAGTAAGATCATCACATGATAAATGTCATTTAAGTGTCAATATGCGAGTTTCATTCAAATTTTCAGCTATTTTATGATTCGAATTTATAATTTTTATGTGAAATAACACAGTGATCATGAATAATAATGAATTGACTGAAATATTTTATTCAAATAACAAAACCAGTTCAAGGAAAACAAAAAAATCCACATTTTCATAAAGTGTGTCCAGATCAATTTTTTTTTAAAAAAATTTTAAACTTTTTTACTTTTTTCTTTTTTAACAGTGCAATTGTTTATTTAGAACAGGTAAATAATCACAACATAACCTCAACAGTGTAAAAACTCTAAAAATATCCCCGAAAGAGAAACACGAAAAAGTAAACCCAGTTTGGTTAGGTTAGGTTAGGTTTAAGATTTCTATCTCTGTCAATCTTAGAGCAAAATAATACATAAGTTCAGGGTTGAATCTTAAGAGTCGGTTATCCTAGGTAAAACTATGCAAATTGCAGTGCACATATTCATAACGTGCTCAGGTGAGTTTTTTTTTCGCCTTATGTTAGAATTCACATTTTCATAAAGTATGCTCAGGTAAAATTTTTCGTTTTCAAATCATTACAACAAGGGTTGAATCTTAAGAGTCGATTATCCTAATTAAAACCATGAAAATTGCAGTCCACATATTCATAACGTGCTCAGGTGAATTTTTTTTCGACTTACGTTAGAATTCACATTTTCATAAAGTATGCTCAGGTAAAATTTTTCGTTTTCAAATCATTACAACAAGGGTTGAATCTTAAGAGTCGATTATCCTAATTAAAACCATGAAAATTGCAGTCCACATATTCATAACGTGCTCAGGTGAATTTTTTTTCGACTTACGTTAGAATTCACATTTTCATAAAGTATGCTCAGGTAAAATTTTTCGTTTTCAAATCATTACAACAAGGGTTGAATCTTAAGAGTCGATTATCCTAATTAAAACCATGAAAATTGCAGTCCACATATTCATAACGTGCTCAGGTGAATTTTTTTTCGACTTACGTTAGAATTCACATTTTCATAAAGTATGCTCAGGTAAAATTTTTCGTTTTCAAATCATTACAACAAGGGTTGAATCTTAAGAGTCGATTATCCTAATTAAAACCATGATAATTGCAGTCCACATATTCATAACGTGCTCAGGTGAATTTTTTTTTCGACTTACGTTAGAATTCACATTTTCATAAAGTATGCTCAGGTAAAATTTTTCGTTCTCAAATCATTACAACAAGGGTTGAATCTTAAGAGTCGATTATCCTAATTAAAACCATGATAATTGCAGTCCACATATTCATAACGTGCTCAGGTGAATTTTTTTTTCGACTTACGTTAGAATTCACATTTTCATAAAGTATGCTCAGGTAAAATTTTTCGTTTTCAAATCATTACAACAAGGGTTGAATCTTAAGAGTCGATTATCCTAATTAAAACCATGAAAATTGCAGTCCACATATTCATAACGTGCTCAGGTGAATTTTTTTTCGACTTACGTTAGAATTCACATTTTCATAAAGTATGCTCAGGTAAAATTTTTCGTTTTCAAATCATTACAACAAGGGTTGAATCTTAAGAGTCGATTATCCTAATTAAAACCATGATAATTGCAGTCCACATATTCATAACGTGCTCAGGTGAATTTTTTTTTCGACTTACGTTAGAATTCACATTTTCATAAAGTATGCTCAGGTAAAATTTTTCGTTCTCAAATCATTACAACAAGGGTTGAATCTTAAGAGTCGATTATCCTAAGTAAAACCATGAAAATTGCATAAAGTGCTCAGGTCAATTTTTTTTTCGACTTGTAGTACTTACTCGACTAATTAATTATATTTTTTTTCTGAAATTGGCCAATAAATAACTGAGTTAGAGCGTGGGACGTTTTTTAAGAAAATTGAATGTGATTGTACAGCCAGATGCATTTTGGAAATTAATATCAGATGTTAAACCATATACTGAAAATGATTTGGAAGTGTTTTTTAGAATGTTAGTAGTAAAACTGTTTTCCTTTTGCATAGTTGCGCTAATTAGACAACTATTGGGATTTTTTTCCTTTTCACAATTTTTTAAAATGTCTGCATGTTCATTAACTATGAATGCATTTAATTATGTTCGCTCTGTTGGTGTTGCCAACTTAATATTAAAATCACGGTTTTGATTGAAGACACGGTACCAATAATAACTTCTTTTCTAAGCATTTCACTGAAAATTCTTTTTACTGTAGCCTCAGGAAACAACTCTATAACATTGTTTTACGGCATGTGGCGCCTTCTTCAGTTGAGCCTTGTTATTTATTGCAAAATAGCAGTGACATGGCGTAACGCCTGTTTGATTATTTTTTTTTTATGTTGTTGAAATCAATTTTGTGTGATTATTACTGGGAGACAATATGCTCTCCTTTGCCCGCGTTAAGTGCACGCATAAAAACGTTGCTCAGTTGATTTAGTGCAGAAATAAATTTAACTTTTTTAATAAAAACTTCCCGACGTTTTCATATTTTATGTTTTCAAACATTGCACATATGAATGGAAGTAGAATGACCAGTTTAATAGTACGCGGTAGCCGTAAAATTAAGCCATAAAACGGTGAAATTTAATGTTTGTATCGCCCGACTTGAGCATCACAAAATATCCGTCATAAAGCGAAAAGTTTAGAACAATAAAGTGCATTATACATTTTTCAGCTGTGAATTTCGGAGATCCGGCAAAGCTCCGAAGCAAAGGTGTTCCAAATTTGAAATGTAAATGTGTACATATCCAAAGAACAAAATTTACATTTGTTTACTGTTTGATACATTTTGTGACGAGCGAATGCCAAAGTGTACATATAGAGAGAATATGCGACTCGAACAATGTCGTTAAAAAAACGTTCATTACAAGCATTTGAAATGAATTTGTCGTCAGACCACTTACGCTAATTAGTCACGGTAATTATTCATGCAAGTAAATGGCGATATTGTGCCCAAGTCTACTTAGGCACGCAACCGTTTAATTACTAATTTAAATTTAAATTTTCCATCTTAATTATTCATATTCATACTTTTTGCCATATTTCGAGATTGACTGTAATCTCGGTAGCCGCAATTAACAACATTGTAACTGACAATTTGTCAATTTTCACTTTTTTCACATTTGATATCTTGGGTGTGACTTACATGATTTAGTAAACTCAAATTATTTTTTATTTTTTGTTTTATTATAAAAAAACTCAATTTTTATCTCATTGAATCTGCAATAACGTACTTACCAACAGATAAAACATGGTAAAGAATTTTACTGAAATTTAATGAGTGACCTAAAAATTGTAACATACTTTACCTTTCCAAGAACCCACAAATTTACTTAAGGGGGACATTTGAGAAGCAAAATTCACAAGATGGCGCCACCATAGTAAATTGTCAATTTTGTAAAAGCTCTTTTCATTAACAAGCTTTTTTATGTAAAAAACTAGTGGTGTATATAAAAGATAAAAAAATGATCTAGGTATAGACATAAATTTGCCATGGAAAAACTTGAAAAAACTATTTATTCAAAAATGTCACAATTTCCGATGCTTTTTGACTTAAATACTGACAAATGTGATTAGATAATGTACGAGTATACTTATAATTAATGATTCCAGGGTGTGATCAGCAAGATTTTCTTTACTTTTAACAAAAAATTCAAATATTATTGAAAGTTTGACATTTTTGTATAAATACTTTTCTCAACTTTTTCCATGGCAAATTTATGTCTATACCTAGATCATTTTTTATCTTTTATATCTGGTACTAGTTTTTTATATAAAAAAGCTTGTTAATGAAAAAAACATTTTACAAAATTGACACCTTTTTCTACGGTGGCGCCATCTTGTGAATCTTGCTTCTCAAGTGGCCCCCTTAAATAAAATTGTACCAAAGCTTACAATATTGTTGCCGGGATAATACATTCTTTTACGCTCTTTCATAGGAATGTTAATGATTCTTACAATGTTATTCTTCGGATTCCTTTAAGGTTTATTGACTTACAATGTTCTTGCATCAATGGTTATCGGACTAAACGACGACTACGCACACTTACAATGTTGTTTCCCGCTTAAAATTCGGTAACATCGAAACACGGTAGTTTGATTTTATTAGTATTTTGTGAATACGAGTCAATTATATTGTTAGTAAAACAATATTGTCATGTCTTCACGTGGAAGGAAAATTTTGGAGTTGCTACAAAATCAACACGGTAAGTAAGACTTGTTAATTATTGCATTGGTTCAACCTAACCTCGTTATTTTAACTCGGACAACCACCTTGGCGCTCGGAAAAATTATTATAATATTTTTTTTTTTGACGCAGCTATTAAAATCATAAAAGTCCTATGCTACATTTTAAATAATATAAAGAATACGTGGTATAAGTTTATCAAAATCGGTTGAGTAAATTTCCAGATATCTTGAACACCAGTTTGAATAAAGTACCCGAGATGCGGCCGTACTTTGCTGTGCTCACTTCAAATTGCTAGAACTCCGAAAATAATTTGAACTTTCAAATGGTTAAACGCTTAAAATATCCTGCAAAGTATGAACAATAAATCTAGCGGAAAAGGAAAAATTGATTTTCTGAAAATTTCAAGGTGGTGTAACTAATAAGATTTTGTTGTTCTTCAGATATTTCCGAAGATTCGAATATTAATAAAAATGATTCCCCGTTATCAGTAATACTACTACAATATTATATCGTATTTTATTATAATTATTGTTATAAGCAGTCTAAAAAGTTGCAATGTATTGGAGCTTACAATATTATTACAATGAATTTCAAAAAGTAAATGAGTTGTAAAACACTTTATAATCTTCTTCGATAAAAATTCTGGGTGCAAAATAATTGTAAGCGAAGTTACAATGGTATAACTGCAAACATTACTTCTATGAACAATAGTAAACGCTGGTAAATCCGTTAAATCAATAAATTTCTCAAAACAAATTATACATTGATGTTATATGAGTTAAAATAAATGAGTATCCATCAATTTCAAGCCCAAAAAAAAGTTATCTCCTCAAGAAAAAGGAAAAATGTAGAATCTTTAAAACACTCCTGAAAAATTACGTTTTGCTAGTTACAATGTTGTTCATTGCGGCTACCGATCTGTCAAGAAAGTGGATTCCATTTTAAATTACCTGATTGTGATTGTTCATTGCACTTTCAACGATTCTTACGCTTCTATAAACACACAAACTTAATAAAATTCGCCGAACTCATCAATAAAACATGTAATTTACATTCACTTTCGACTTTCCTTTTTCTCGATGCAGTCGACGATTATATGGTAAACTTTATTTCCATCCCCAATAGAAAATTGGAGTGGCCTACACTCCATTCTCTCCGAAATATTGAGCTATTCTTTGACCCAAATAGTTTTTGAAAATGCCACTAGTTAAAGGGGCACAACACACAAAAAATAAGTTCGTTTAATTTAAAAGTACGTTTAATTCTAAGAAAAACGGTATATGTATTTTGTTTCTACTCAGGTTATTTAATGAGTTCTAAGAAATTTAAAATAGGCGCGTGACGTTACTGAGTTGAGCTCAGCGCAGCGCCCTATCTTATACGTGCAAAAATTGCTCGCTTCACACGATAATTCACCTACCATTAAACAATATTTTCGAAATTTTGTTACGAGTATTTAGACTGTTTTTTTTGTACTGAAGACGATAGTGTAACCAAAATTTTAATATAGTGTCTAGTTTTTTTTATAAATATATTAAATGCGATGACACGGCGCGGTAATTCGTACCATTTTTACGCGCTTCTAAAGGTTATTTCTACCGCAATTAGATAATTTTTTTGAGTTACGTAAATGAACGACACTATGTACACGTTTATTAAGTTACCGAATGTAAATTAACAGACGTAAAAGGGGACGTTTTGAAATTAGGCGCAGAAGTTTCGGTCGTCACTGTTTTTTATAGTTTCTTTACCTAATAGGGTATATGCATGAAATTTAAATTTGGTTCAAATATTTTTATTCCGAATCTTTATTGGCCGGACATTTGAACTAAACCATTATTTTAGTAATTAATATCTTTTTAATTACTTAAAATTAATAAATAAAAGTGCAAATTAATTCAAATTTCTAAAACGCAACACCATTGGCTAAACGAAACCTGACGTCATAAGTTATGTCAACAAGTCGTGCTGCGTACTGTTTACATTTGTATGGCATTGCAGGCTTTTGATCTGGGCTGACGGCAAGCAATTTATTTTTGGCAACTGATTTTATTGGTGATGTTGCAGTATTTGTTAATCAAAGAGGACATTTTAGTGGAGATAGTGCTACATTTTTCTAGTCCATAGGAAAATTTACGTGAACAGCTTTACTTCTATACTTAGCTTTAATATTCACTTGTACAGCTTTATCAATAAGTACTTTCATTTCATTCTCCGATGAATTAATTTCTTCAATATAAGAAGAATAGGATTCTACTTCATAGTTATTTGTTTGTGGCGATTCACATATTTGGATAGCATCACTACTACTGGCAGTAGACTCAGAGAGAGCTTTTTCTATCAGTGATAACCGTTTTCTCTTGATAGCACCCATTCTTATATCGGGTGGTGGCATATTTCGATTTTGGCAATGGAATATATGAGGCAAAACTGCTTTATTTAATCGTAGTGTCACATTTACACATTCTTGTTTCATTATGTTGTATTGAACATAATTGTATCCTCCTCTATTTGTATTTGTAAATGTATTTGTAAAGATAAAAACAAAATATTTAAGTGGGCATAACAAATTAAAAAATTCAAGGGATGAACGTGTCTGAAAAGATCTCTCGCTTCTGCTGTGATGTAATTTAGAAACAGAGCTGAATAGTTAAATGTGGTTTTTGTTTACTTAAAAAACAATAGCCGAAATCATGAAACTTTGTAAACTGGATTTAGATACAGTGATCTGCTGCTTGTGTGATTGATTTTCAATACAAAACTTACTTCTGATTAACTGAAATCATATTAGGTATCGAAATACCTAATTACATTTCATTTTTAAATGAGCATTCATTTTCTTCCCAACAAACACGATCTGCTGGTTCATCGTCGGCCGATTGCTGGCACTGCTGGCAAAGTGTTGGCATAGAAATGAGTCGTCTAACCGACGCACAGCCAGCGCTTGCATTTTGCTGTTACCAATGAAGATATTGTTGCAAGCCCTGTACATTTAAAAGTTAAAATATCAAGTTACAGACACAAGTGTTCGATTTTCTGAAGCGTAACAAATCGCAGACCGGACCAATAAATTAACGTCTTCGACGCAAAACTTAAAGTCACCCCAAAAATATAAAAGAAAGGAGTCTCACAAGTGCTTTCACGAGTATCAGTCAAGAACCAGAAAATCGCAGTTGTTACAACCCTTAAATCGTTCGACTTTAAACAACCCAATTTTTCTTCATTTACAACTATAAATGTTTGTAATCTAGGTTAAGTTAGTGTTAATTAGTGAATAAAATACTTTTGAGTTACGAGTATTCTCTCATTAAAAATACGCTCTGGTGGCAGCGGCGGAGGTTTCCAACAGGATTCTCCATCTTTTTGGTGGCAGCGGCGGGATTTGCCAGGACTTCGAGAGTGTACCCAGGAATCTGGATCTACCGACGAGGTTGTGTTTCATCACTTAATTTGGCAAACGAACTTAACGTAAGTACGAATATACTGTTCTAATTCCCAACATGTCTACCGATTCCGATCGCGCATCCCCAATTCCACTCGAAGAGGATGTACATTTAAAAGTAAAATTAGGTTTAAGCACGTTATTCCATTTTATCAAGCCATTTAACGGTAACCACGACAATCTGACACAATTTATAACAAATGTAGACAGTGCATTTCAACTAGCCAGCGCTAGTCAAACGGGTCCGTTGTTGCGTTACGTTTTTTCCCAACTTTCAAGTAACGTTATCAACGAAATCAACATCGACGAAGTTACATCTTGGACGCAATTAAAACAAACACTGAAAAGATATTACAGCGTTATAAAGGACGTCGCTCAATTGCACGAAGAATTAGAGACGATTCGTCAAAAACCGAACGAAAGTGTTACCGATTTCTACAAACGACTAGATCAAATAAAAACAAATTGCATTATCGCTGAAGAAAACGATGAAAAAAATGACTGCGACGAGATCCCAGCATTAAAACGCGCAATTCAAAGAACTGCTCTGCGTAGATTTATTCTACATTGCAATCCGCACATATCACAGATGTTAAGAGCTCGCGATATTACAACTCTAAATGAAGCATTTTCTATAGCGCTTCAAGAAGAAAAGATTGGAAATTACACAAGGGTCGTTCCCTTCCCTAATACTCAATACTGCACATTTTGTAAGAAAAATAATCATTCGACTCAAAATTGTCGTAGAAAGAATCAAGAACGTCAACATGTTCCTCCAGAAAACCCTAACCGATCTTCATACGATCCCAATAAATTTTGCAACTATTGTAAAAACAAAGGACACAGCATCACGGAATGTCGAAAACGAGAGTACAAAAATTCGTTGAGACTGAATCAAAATCAACAACCTCAGAGACCAGCGACAAATCAAAATCAACAATTTACGAGACCGATGACGAATCAAAATCCTTTTCCGAGATCCGGCATAAGTCAACTCGAATCATTAGATGATCCTCAAATCGCAAACGACTTCAAACAGATTTCCACACTACAAGCGGGAAATTTAAAATCGATAACATTCATATCGACAAATTCATCTCGAAATTTAAAATTGCTTGTCGATACAGGAGCATCATTGTCTATAATTAAACATACGGCAGTTGATCCTCAATTAACTTACCTCGACCAGAAAGAAAAACAATTATTGATGGGAATAAACCCCAACGAACCTATTTCGACAATTGGTTCCGTACGCATCCACTTACAGCACGGAAATTTAGAAATTACACCGAAATTACACCTCATAAATGCAACAAAAATCTACACACCTTTTGATGGCATCTTAGGAAATGATTTTTTCCAAGCAACAAATTCTGAAATTAACTACAAAAAGGATGCAATTTTAATAAACAACACACTCATTCCTTTTGATAGTAACGACAAAAATTGTATAACACTCGCTCCACGTACTGAATTCATCACGACGTTCACGACAACGATCGATTCGCCGAAAGAAGGATTTATTCCACAGAAAATAATAGACGACGGGATCATTATCCCAAATGTAATAACTACAGTGCGAAATCGAACTGTAACGATTCCATTAATAAATACGTTAAACGAATCAAAAACCATACTTCTACCGACATTACAATTGGAAGAATTTGAAATTCCCCAACCAACTTTAGAGCCAACCTATCACCATTCGAACCGAAATCATCTGGTAGCACAAAAACTACGAATAGATCACCTAAATGAAGAGGAAAAATCAACACTATTCCAATTGTGTTCCGAATATCAAGACATTTTTCATCTTCCCGGTGATAAGCTAACGAACACAAATTCAATTTCTCATGAAATTCCTACCATATCAGAACGACCTATTTTTACCAAGACGTACCGTTACCCGAAGGTACACGAAGAGGAAGTAAAGAATCAAATCGACAAAATGCTCACCGAAGGAATTATACAACCATCTTTTTCAGCGTTCTCTAGTCCTGTTTGGATAGTACCTAAGAAAGCCGATGCTTCCGGACAAAAGAAATGGCGTCTCGTGGTAGATTACCGAAAATTGAATGATGTTACAACCAGTGATAATTATCCTTTGCCGAACATCGAGGAGATACTGGATCAATTAGGAAAATCGACATATTTTACTACATTAGACCTCGCATCAGGTTTTCATCAAATACCGATGGATCCAAAAGACCGACCTAAAACAGCATTTACTGTTCCTTACGGACATTACGAGTACAACCGAATGCCTTTCGGACTCAAAAATGCTCCGGCTACATTCCAGCGCCTAATGAACAACGTTTTAAGTGGTCTTACAGGCATCAAAGCTTTTGTTTACTTAGACGACGTTGTAGTCTACGGAAATACTTTACATCACCATGCAATTAATCTGCGAAGTATATTTGAACGACTTCGACAACATAATCTTAAACTCCAAACCGAAAAGTGTGAATTTTTACGAAGAGAAGTCTCATATTTAGGCCATACTATATCTGAAAAGGGTCTCTTGCCAAATCCTGACAAGATTAGGGCTGTTCAAGAAATTAAAACTCCAAAAAATCCGAATGACATCAAATCATTTGTAGGTTTAGCCGGATATTATCGAAGATTTGTTAAAGATTTTTCCCTTATCGTCAAACCTCTAACGAAATTACTAAAAAAAGATGCTAAATTCGAGTGGACGGATACATGTCAGAAGGCGTTTGAAAAATTAAAAGAAGTATTATCGGAGGATTTGATTTTACAGTATCCCGACTTTTTAAAACCATTCGTTCTCACAACTGATGCATCTAACGAAGCGATAGGTTCAGTGTTATCACAAGGTACTATTGGTCAAGACTTGCCTGTCTCATACTATTCGCGATCATTAAATAACGCAGAACACAATTATAGCACCACAGAAAAAGAATTATTAGCAATCGTTGACTCAGTAAAACATTTTCGACCTTATTTGTACGGACAAAAATTCATTATTGTGACCGATCATAAGCCATTAACATGGTTAATGAATTGTAAGGATCCTACAAGCAGATTAGTACGATGGCGATTGAAACTAATGGAATACGACTACGAAATTCGTTACAAACCCGGCAAATTAAATTCTAACGCCGACGCGTTAAGTCGACCGATTCAACAAATCAATTCAACCCCCTTTTTATTCGACGAATTCCAAAAATATCACCAACAGACAATTGAAGTGCATGAACCTAAGTATAACACATCACCCATCTCGAAAATTTTAAACCTTGTTATACCTATGTCTTGCGACGCAGATATTTCTAATCCAGGATTCGATTATTTACGAAAATCATTACCTGACAGAGATTTTTCAACAAACGTATTAAACGAAGTTATATCATTAGAACTTCCCAATCAGACCGTTTACTTACTGTTTATAAAGAAAACTTTCTCAGAAAGCACAACGTACGAAAACCTGTTCGAATCTCTAAAATCTCTACGTTCACTTTTGGATCGTAAAAAAATTAAAAACTTCGCAATCGTCGATCCAAGCCCGCAAAACTCCACAATCAAAGCAGACACTTTTAATTCGATGCTACAGTATTTTTTCAGAAGTTTTAAATACCAACTTTTTGATAACAAGAGAACAATTTTAATCACAATTAATGAAATCAACAAATGTCTCAAGGACAATCACGACCATCCCATTTCAGGACACCAAGGATTCGATAGAACCTACGACAAAATTAAAAAGCTCCATTATTGGACCAATATGAAGAAAGACATCAAAGATTACATTAAAAATTGTGTCATTTGCCAAAAATCGAAAACTAATTTTAAACCGAATAAATCGCCAATGGAAATAACGACAACCTCAACAAAATTCTTAGCAAGGATTGCTCTAGACGTAGTAGGTCCTTTGCCGATTACAATAAATGACAAACGATTCATCTTAACAATCCAAGATGACTTAACAAAATTCATTCAAGCGTACTCAATCCGTAATCACAACGCGCACACTGTTGCTCTTAAATTTTTAAAGTTTTGCACGCAATTCGGATTTCCAGAAAGCATTCTCACCGATCAAGGTAGGGAATTCATCTCTGCAACGTTTAAGGAATTCCATAAAATTCTTAGCGTAAAGCAAAAATTTTCAAGCCCGTATCACCCTCAAACGAACGGTTCGCTAGAACGCACGCACATGACTTTGAAAGATTATTTTAAATGTTATGTCAACGAGAATACCGACGATTGGGATGACTACCTCAAACAAGCTGTGTACTCGTACAACTCGCACGTACACAAGAGTACCAATTTCACCCCTTATGAACTAGTTTTTGGAAATGATCCAAAAATCCCCAAAAATGTGACAACTAAAACATACAACGAATTCAACGACAACGTCAAAACCAAAATCTCGAAAATTCGCGAAGTTGCCAGAAATGCGCAATTACAATCTAAAGTCACATCAAAACAGAACTACGACAAGAGCCATAATCGCGAACACCAATTTAAAGAAAACGACGAAGTGTTGGTTTACGACGCGCTCTCTAAAGCTCAACACAAGAAATTAAAGCCGAACTACAAAGGCCCTTTCAAAATCATACAAATTCACGATAATAAAACAGCCACTGTCCAGATAACGGGAACCAGAACTAAAACTTACCATTTCAACTTATTAAAACCTTTTATTGCCCCTGAATCTTTTCAAGACGAATAAATTCACAACAATCAAACTGTTCAATCTCCCGCATATAACTAATTACCTTATGTTATTCCATAGTCCATTACCTACCTTTGAGAACAGCATATTCGCTACTAAGTGATTAGTGTGTGACCAGTGTTCAAATGTTCAGTGTTTACCAAGTGTTCACAACAAACTACAAACTACCCCTTTTTTAAGTTACTTAGTTCTTAATTATTATTATTTGTTACTTTAGTTCCTTAATCATTCATTTTTTGTTTACTAACACAAACATTGTATTTCATAAATTCTACATCTAGTTCTAAAACGAAACATTGTAATTAAAATTTAACTGCTATCCCAATAATTCAAAATTTCACGTTTACATGAAGAAAAATTTAAAAAAAAACGGCAAAGGTGTTGCAAGCCCTGTACATTTAAAAGTTAAAATATCAAGTTACAGACACAAGTGTTCGATTTTCTGAAGCGTAACAAATCGCAGACCGGACCAATAAATTAACGTCTTCGACGCAAAACTTAAAGTCACCCCAAAAATATAAAAGAAAGGAGTCTCACAAGTGCTTTCACGAGTATCAGTCAAGAACCAGAAAATCGCAGTTGTTACAACCCTTAAATCGTTCGACTTTAAACAACCCAATTTTTCTTCATTTACAACTATAAATGTTTGTAATCTAGGTTAAGTTAGTGTTAATTAGTGAATAAAATACTTTTGAGTTACGAGTATTCTCTCATTAAAAATACGCTCTGGTGGCAGCGGCGGAGGTTTCCAACAATATATTAGCAGCGATGGTAAAGCATTGGTCCAACGCCGGTTTTACGTGTATTTTACGCACTGTTGGCAATTCACTGGGCCAACGCTAGGAGATATGTAAAAACTTGATTTTTATTACGCATTCAAATGAAGATACCTATATCATACAGTATATCGCCATAATGCTGCCTTATTATTTTTTTAAATCTTAACATTTACTTTCTTAAAAAAATTAAAAAGTTAATACACACTTAAAAAAAGTATGTACTTAAGGGGGAAATACTGCAGTAAATTTATAATATGCACTAACCATTATATAATCGAGTGAAGTAAACAGTAATTTGTTAATTAAAGTTGAATTGAAGTATCCGACATAAAAAGAAATGTTTCTATAAAATATTTCTATTTATCACGTTTGTTATTTATGGCAAATACTGATTGTCAGTACCTTCATGCATGTTATTTATATGAACCTATGTTTTTAAATACACATTGCCTAAATTCCAGGCTTTTAAAAGTAATAATAGTATAAAAAGTGTTGAGTTTTTCCGATAGATCTTGTGACATTGAACGCATTGTGTTTACAAAGAATACCGTCATTACGCAGTTACTGCCATTTCTATATAGACCGACTGGTCCTTCGAGATAATCAGGATTGTATTGGCCCAAATGTTTTTCCCAAAGCCACAATTTCTATACATATTTATTCTGTATTCTGTAAAATTGGAAAAAATGCCAAATGATGTGATAAGAAACTTCGTTTGTTGTAATTAAATTTGGTAAATGTCTTGTTAACAATTTTGCATAGAAATAAATTTTTAACATTAAGGACTGCCCTGAACATCGGAATTTGTCAGGCGCTTGCCGTTTAGTGTCATTTAAGTAGGGTAGGTAAAAACGGATGCACCGATTTCGGAGAATCTACACTGTAAATGTTCAGATTTGTGTGGTGTTATTATTGGACAAAAAACTGGTAAAGTGTTGTTTATAGGCGAACGAAATAAATATTGTTGTGTATGTTCTCGTACCAAAACACTGAACCGCCATACCATGTTGTTTTAAAAACTGGAGCAAGCCGTCTACAGGAATGGAATCTGATATTCATTACTAATTTCTTTTTTTTTTGTTGCATTGTAATATATTAAAAAGCTATTTAATGTTTCATTTTTCTAGGTTTATCTATATATTTAATATAATTTGTTAATGTATACTTGAAAATACGTAATTTCTGATCAATTTTTGTATAAAAAAAACTACTTATAAGCAAAACTTTCAAATCAGTGTTATTAAATGTTACCACAATGAAGTACTAATATAACAATAAACAAAAAATAATTACATTTTGTTTTAATGTGTCATTTTTTTAGTTATATTTTATCATTGCTAAACAAACTATAATGGGTAGTTTAAGATTAGTAGTTTACTGTTGAAATAATCAAAATGAATCCGCCGCAACCAACACCGTAATTATTGTTAATTTAAGGAATGCAAAAGCAAGTGAGATAAATCAACGCAAGCGAAGCCGCTGGTAACTCGTCGCTTCAATACATATTATGGCACCTCGGCTGCAAAAGTGGCAGAACTCAAAATAACAAGTTTAGTGTAAATTGAAAAAGTAATCGATTTTCTTCTGTCAAAATCCACATTTTTTTTCTGTTAAAATTCATAATTTGGTACACAATTGTTTAGGTTACCATGTGCTATTTTTTAAATTATAAGAGTGCGGTAGAAATTATATTAATACATTTTTGGGGACAAAAATATTTTAAAATTTTTGAGTTGTCTTGCAGCCGAGGTGCGATTTGTTCAATATCCGTTAGAAACGAATTGGATATTGAACTCCATGCATTATAAGCATTGAGTTCAGTATCCGTAGCGTGGAGTTACTGCCGAAATAGAAAGGCCTTTCCGAATAACAGTGTAGCTTTAAGTTTCAACGTGAACGAAAATAAACATCTGGCATTCTTTATCCCATAATGGTTAAACATCCCTTAAAGGAGCACATTACACAAAAAACTTTTTTTTTAAAATTATTATTTAATGTTAAATTATTGTAGTCAGAACTATTAAAAACTATTTGATAAAACTCAAATGTAAAAAAAAAATTGTTTTAGAAGATATTAAGACTTTTTAGAATTGCTTGTGACGTCACTGAGCCGACCTCACCGAAACTCCGTATCTCTCACGTGCAAAAGTTACTCGCTTCGCACAACGATTCATCTATCTAAAAATTATATTTTTAATGCTTAATTTATATGAGACTGTGTGAATGGTTTTGCCAAAGACGATAAAAGAATCAGAATTTCAATACGGTGTTTAGTTATTTTTTTAAATATTAAATAAGAACAGCGCCCCGACTGTGCGTTCCGTTCCTATTTTATCTAATTGTGCGTAAAGTTCGGCTAAGTTTATGACTGTGCCTTTTACAATACTATAAGTGATCCGTCCATAAAAGCAACGAGGTTTGTTGCACCCTGCAGTAAACCCTCATTATCATCAGTAAAAGTTGATTGTGATTTAAAGTCGTAAATGCAGAATAACTCCGAGTTATTTTCAACAGTAGCCACCAGAACATCGTCGACCAGTTTTTGGATGCAGCGAACCAACGGGACATCGTTTTCCTAATAGAGAAAAATCGCCGAAACGATTTGCATTTTGGTCAGAATTTTGTAAAAGGCAATCATTTCAACCAGGACAAAATGCAAGAATTTGCAATAAACATTTTTTAGAAAGTGATTTAGACTAATCGTGTGTTCCAAGAAAAAATTTTCAAAAGAACCTTGTTTAAAAAAAAGAAGGTACATATTGGCTCAATAAAAAAACATATGAATTGGGTCACATTTTTCGAAAGCTACAGGAAGTTGGGTTTATGACGTGATATATTTAAAACATCTTTGTCAATAACCAATTTTTCAAACAAATTATTTTGTGTAATGCATGTATTATTACCAATTAAATGTTTTATATAATCATATTCTTGACAGACTCTTCATCTGTTGGCATAGACACACTTTTTTCACATTTACACTAATTACAAATTCCACTTCGATTTTCGTAATTTATGTTTACACTACTAGGTTCAAAAAAAGTATCAACTTCATCGTCATCTATGTATTCAGGTTCAAATAAATAAGGAGTTGTCATAATTAAAAATTAAATTTATAAGTGCAACCAACCAATTTAGCAGTAAATACTAGAATACTATTGTTAACTAAACATTCAAAACATTCAAAACTCCACGACGGTCAGGCGTCTTGAAAATAATTGTTTTATGACCTCTGTCTGGGCGGTAGAAATAACCTTTAGAAGCGCGTAAAAATGGTACGAATGACCGCGTCCTGTCATCGCATTTAATATATTTTTTTTAAAACTAGACACTATATTAAAATTTTGGTTGCATTATCGTCTTCAGTACAAAAAAACAGTCTAAATACTGGTAACAAAATTTCGAAAACATTGTTTAAAGGTAGGTAAATGATCGTGTGAAGCGAGCAATTTTTGCCTGTACAAGATAGGCTGCTACGGGCAGCTCGGCTCAGTGACGTCACGGGCCGATTTTCAATTAATTATAACTCATTAAATAATCTGAGTAGAAACAAAATACATATGCCATTTTTCTTAGAATTAAACGTACTTTTAAATTAAACGAACTTATTTTTTGTGTATTGTGCCCCTTTAAACTTTCCTACAAACCGTGCGATGTTTCTTTTTCTAATGCGTTCGGTTAATTTGTGATCTACTTGACCTCGACGATGAGGCTTGACCGAAAATTCCCCTTCAACTAATTCTTTTCCCTAGTAACCAACCTTCATTCTGCACACATATGTTGAAAAATTATCTGAAAAATACAGTCTTTCAGCCGCACCGGTTAGATACAGTAGAAAACAATAACGAGTGCTAAACTTCTAATTTAAATTTAATAATACAGACTTTGTAGTTTTACTTGTGAAACGGGCGTATGGGTAGTTGTATCGCAAAAACTTCATGCAAGAGAAAAAAAGTACGATTTTGTATACCAGTGATGTATTATTATTGTAATTTTTCTATTTTTTAATTGTAAATTTGTTTAAATAATTAATTATTGTATTGTCGCTTTCATTTAATTTTCTGTAGATATGTTTCGTTATCCATCATTAGTAAAATACCTAATTTATTATGTATTATTTAAGTGTTTTCAATAATGGAAAGTTTCATTCCTGGGTTATTATTATGTTCTCTGAATCTTGTGTAAAAATTTCTACCCGTTTGTCGAATATATTTCATATCACATGTACCACAATTTAATGTATAAACTCCATTATACCTGTATTGTATCTAATTCTATATTGAAATTGGTTTTTGTCATAGGAATTGTATAAAGTTTGGGTATTAAATATCGAAATGCAGTTATTTTATGTCGATAAGGGTGGTTTGAAATAGCATGTATTATATGATCCGGTTGTGTTGGTTTAAATGATCATTGTATTTTGTAATAGTTATGTCCAAAAAAATTATTATATTGTTCACTTCTGTTTCCATAGTGAATTGTATATTTTGTTGTATTGGATTTAAGTATTTTAAAATTTCACTTGGATCATTATTTTCGGTTATAATAAACGTATCATCTACATATCTAATCCATTGTATGTATAACTTGGTACTTCGTTTGTAGTGTATGCATAAAATTTAAAATTAATAAATATTATATTATTATATACAGTAGAATCCGGTTATAACGAACCTCAAGGAACCGTCAAAATCGGTTCGTTATATCCGAAGTTCGTTATAAGCGTTATTGAAAGACTAAATGCAAGAGTATTTTATGAGACCTTCATTGTCTAATATAAATATGCATATTTATAAAACCATTAAGAATATAAGGACTAAACTTAAGTGAAACAAAGCAAAATGCAACAAGTAATTTTATTTGAAAATTGTTTTTATTTTCGACTGAGGTATAAATTGTCCACACACGTTTCAACGTCACTAAGATTTTCAATAATCGAGTTCGGCGCACCGTAAAACTGTAAAAAATCACGAATGTTGTTAATACTTGTTACAGTTTCCTGTATAGATAAAATCTGTAATGCTGGTGTTTCCGGCTCATTCTCATTCTTCATTGGCTTCTTATTGGTCACTTTTGTCTGCCACAAATACCCAAATATTTTGTTGTAATTAATAAATTGTCTGCATTAATAGTCATTCATGTTTAAGTTTCCGAAAAAAATTTAATTTTCTAATTGAAGGGCTCTATGTAAGAAGTATCTAAGCCACTTTTCATATTCTGTGATATTTGAGATTTATATTTCTGCTTGATCTGGAAATCACATTGTTTTGATTTTGACTAATCTTTTTTCACTAAAGAAAACTGACTTTAGTAAAAAAAGATTATTTAAGGTCAAAACAATGTGATTTACAGGTCACATTGAAACATCAAATCTCAAATATCACAGAATATGAAAAGTGACTTAGGTACTTCTTGCATAGAGCCCTTCACTTGCTGAAATTCACATTCCCTTTGTTTCTATTTTTGTAACCACTCATTTAATGACAAGTCATCATCAGATTCAAAGGTTATTATGCGTTATATACAATGGAAAGTTCGTTATAGACAATTGAAATTTTATTAATTTCAGCTTTTTCAAGTTCGCTATATCCGATAGTTCGTTATATCCGAGTTCGTTATAACCGACTAATTGTTGCATTATTGCATAAGGGAAAATGTCGGGACTTGGAATAAAGTTCGTTATAACCGGTGGTTCGCTATAACCGAAGCCGTTATAACCGGATTCTACTGTAATTATATTAATTTAATTTGTATCCCCGCCCCCCTCAATTACCGATAACAGTTACTAAATTTATTATGGTTCAATGCTGGCCGAACGTCGTCAAATTGTACAGGCTAGATGCTGGTCATATGCTGGCCGAACGTCGGCAAATTGTGCCGGCACCAGCTATCGGCCGCTGTGTCACCTCGATGCTGGGCCAACGTCGATTGCCAGCGTTGGCCCACCACTTTGGGTTTGGCAAGGAGGTACTGGTTCGGTAAAGGGCCGATACAGGCGTGTTTGTTGGGTTTATTATGTACCATTTAAATACATTGTAATAATGGCCTTTAGGGAGCTTAAGCTCTAAGGTCAAAAAATGTAATAAATAAATAAATAAATATGTCATACTTACATTAAAGTGATCTTCACAACAAGTTGTTGCAGATACTTAATTTCTTTTGATAACCTTACATAATTCCTTACGTATTTTTGCACCCATCAGGTGCACTTCTGATAGTGTTTTTGCATTCAGGCGCAATGCAATACTTATAAACTGGCTTTTGAGCTTTTTTCATGGTGAAATAAGTTAAGAACGAAAACACCGGCAGTAAACAGTGGACTGGACTGTTGTTGTCATACTATGTGACGTCATCAACAGAGCGCGCGAATATGGCGGCGTTTAAACAGCTCAAAATTAATCTCTATTTTAAATATTTTTTTAAACTTGATTACAGCATTTTTAAACAGTACTGATATTTTTTACTATGTTATAACGGTGTAAACAGTGAATTAAAAAAATTTAAAAAATACATGCATATACCTTATTCACACTGAATACCAATTTTGCATTTTTTGTTTTCATTTCCAAATTTTGAAATTATTTGTACCTTTCAGACGAAGGAAGTCACCCCGCCAACGGAATTGGATACGTTTCTTCCTGAAGATGGTACAACCGCTTCCAATGGAGCAACAAAGTAAGTAAAAAATCAATCCTTTTGACCAATCGCACCCGCACGTCACAAGTGTACACAATGACTGCAACAGTTTGATTAGTAATATGAAGAATATAACCTGTTAACCGATCACAATAGGTTCTTTTTTGTCCGAATTATTACGACTCATTGTCTGATTATCTAACGAAAAAAACGAAAACCTCAGAACATATTTTTGTAGTTTATAGCAAAAAGCAACGAAGAGGTCACAATTTATCTGTTCTTTGTCATTTATAAGCACGTTAAAAAAATTAGTTGATCAATCGTTTGTTAATCATTGCGCGTGTGTCTACAGAGTTCAAAACGGTTACAATACGGATTTTTAATTATTTTCTTAGGTACAAAGTGACCAAGAGTGGCGATGTCGAGGCAGCTAATGTGGCCGGTGAATTCGACCCGTTCAAAGCGAGGCAGCTTCAGCATCCAGTCTGGTAAGTGCAAACTGCATGGTAAATTTAGATTTGCAAAAATGTTTGTTTTGGAGGCGCCAATATACAACAGGTTGTATTTTTCTGGTGCAAGTAAACACTCCAATAAAATATGGCATAAACAATAAAATTCTTGTGGCCAAAATAAAATTAAAATGAATCAATTTAAATTTTATTAGAATTTAAGAATTTATTTAGATCAGTTTGCATACATTTTTAGAATAAACATTGAGAAATTGTTTGACATATTTCGGTTTTTATTTCGCAAATTTTAGAGCTTCATTTTCAAAAAAATACATCACTCGTGGCGATTAGAAATATTCAATTCTTGGTATTTCTTCTAAGTGAGTCTTATAAATAAATATTTAGCAACTTGACAAATTCACAAGACAACATTGTGAATTTGCAAAGAACATTAAAGAGGGGTTTATACAGCGTGTCCCATCACTTGTGACCACCCTCAAAATTGAACTTTAATTGAAACTGATTTTTTATAAAAATCGTCTTTAGCGCAAACATTCACACAGTTTCATATAAATTAAGCATTAAAAATATTATTTTTAGGTAGATAAATCATTGTACGAAGCGAGTGGCTTTTACACGTAAAAAATAAGCCGGTCGCTTGGTAGACCCAAGCCTTGTGACGTCACACGGCAATTCTAAATGTCTCAATATCTTCTAAGACAATTTTTTTTTACATTGGATTTTTACCAAATAGTTTTTAATAGTTCTGACTACAATAATTTAACATAAGAATTTTAAAAGATTTATTTTTTGTGTATCGTGCTCCTTTAAACCAATTTAATTTAACACCTAATACACCGATCTGACCTGTCGAGTCTCAAGAGTAAAGCGAAATATAAAGTGGAAATATAAAGTAAAGTGACAGTCCTAATGAAAATATAAAAACCGTTATTAGAACAGTTGTAAAAAATGGCAAATTGAAATTGTTTTTTTTCTATACACATTTAGATTTCGTGGAAAGCTGACAAACAATTTTAACCAATGCCTAAGAGGATGTCAATTTCCCCAGAAATGGAGAAATTGGTACATTTTTAATCTCCATAAAAATGGCTCTAAAGAAAAACGTCCGATATGTTGGGTTCAAGGAAAGTAAAAGTGATTACTTCAATCAAAAATTTTCATGATTACTATGATATACCTTCTCTTTTGGAGAAACTCAAAAATCCGCATATTAATTTAAAAATAAACTTTAAAGAGGTAATTTATTCTTTATTCACTCGAAAGCGCAACAAAATTGAAAATATCATAGTCGCTTCGCTAACAATTATGTAAAACGAATTTGCTGGCTTGACTGGAAAATTTAAAACATATTGGATTTGAAGAGGGAAAAAAATGTCTGCGATTTATATTTAATACCTTGCATTGAAAATTTGCATTGTTCGCATAGAATTTTTCCGTTCCACACACAAATAAAACATTATTATTTTAGTATTGATCAGGACAAAAAAACGCGCGACAGATAAAAATCATATTAATACAACAAATATTTACAAATGATGCTATATACGTCACAGAATCGATTGTGGCAGCTGAACAAATAAATACAATTTCTCAAAAACCGACAGGCCTCTTTGTTATAAGTCGAGGGACTGTCGAATGAAATTAATAAAATCTCTCGAAACAGGTAATTGCGAAATTACAGTTACCATTCCAAGTTCGTAATGTCCGGTTCGTCCCGAAACTTTGCCATTTTACTAACAGCATTATAAAATTTCACGGTTTTAATTGCAGGAATTAAATGTAGGAATTAATAGCGAACCGTGTTTGAAGTTGAGATGAAAAATATTCACGTTTCGATTCCCTTCGGCTATTAAATAGAAACAAGGGATTGCCATTAGAATTGTTGATTGCAACTGTATTTGTGACTACGCAAAACATATAACCGCACTATAACAAGTTATCCGACTGTAAATGATAAGCTGAAACGCTTCGATCGCTATTCTGTTGTGTCGAGCAGTGGCGGCTCGCATATAAGTGCTGCAGAGCTGCAGAACTACCAAAAAAATTAATTTCGTTTGTATTTAATTTATAAAACGTAACAACTCGCACCATCTCGCAATTCCATGTCTTCATGCAATCGAGGATCCAAACTTCCAACAAACCAGTTAAGTTTTGTCGTGGTTTCAGCGGAGCCATTCAAAGCAGTGCACAGAACTGCTTGAGCCAACCCCACTATCCCCCTCGCATCCTGCACATACCCAAACTCTTTCGCTAGTTTAATGCTCCTTATGTGCTGCATTTCACGCAGTTCTGTTTCAGATTTCGGACGTTGTTACGTGCGGTTTTTCGCTTTGTGGCTTTGTCGTTGTAAACTTTGATTTTACACTTTTGTGTTCGTGTATTGTATTAGTGTTTTTTTGACAATGGATTTTGTGGACAATTTGATTAACTTTAAGCGATTTATGAAGTATAGTTACGAAGAAAAAATTGATTTGAAAAATAAAGGTCGACCGCTGCCGGACATTATTATTGAAACAAGCGGTATTAGTCGCGGAAAACCGTATAAACGTCAGTTTAACAAACAAATTTATGCAAGGAATAACTGAATTTGTGGCAGCAACAAGAAAAATGTCCTTTTTTGCTTTCCATGTTTGCTTTTTGGTGGAGATAAAGCATGGACACAGGTAGGAGTGACTGATTTAGTACACTTGAGTGAAAAAATAAAAAAGCATGAAAACTCCAAAAGTCATCTACACAATTTAATGAAGTTAGCAATATTAGGAACAATCAACATCCAATCTCAGTTAAATTCGGCATATTGGAAACACATACAGCAGCATAATGATAATGTGACAAAAATTATAAACTGTGTAAAATTTTGTGGAGACTTCCAAAATCCGGGTATATTTCGTGGGTTCATAAATGATAAATAAATAAAAACACGTCCCTGATTATATGAGGTGCAAATTGCAGAACACCTGTTTTATTGTACCACGAGCCGCCACTGGTGTCAAGGTGGTGAATTATTTTAAAACTATTGAAGCCGTTTTGAATAAAGTTATTGTTGCGAATTAGTGTTGGAAATGCAATTTAATCAAATCTTTGTTCGCTGTCGCAATTTTCCCTGAAAATTATCTGAAACATGCAAGAAGGGATTTTCTATTTTCAATTTTCTGGACGGTTTACCAAATCAGATTACCGATCATTTCATCAGATTATATTGTAGAGGATGTAATTTTTGTTCGATGTAACACGCGCGGTGCGTTCAAACGTACAACTCGTGCAAATTACATTTTTACGAAGGGGAAGAATGACTAGGTGTGGATGTTCTCACATATTTGACGAAGCATTGATATTAATTTCGGTAAAGGTCGTTCGAGCGGAACCTATAAACATTAATGGGAATATTTTCAACGACGTTATTGTAACGCACATTCCTCTTTGCTCTGTACGCACACGTCAGCAACCGAAACACGCTCAAAGATAATTACGATAAGATAATTAAAAATATTTACGACTCAAGGTCAAGAAATCAGCGGGTAATGCCTCCAGTTTTTTCTTTTTAATATGAAAAATGTTTGAAATCACTTATAGCAGACTGGTGATATTATGGCAGCGAGACTGGGTCAGGAAGAATGATAAGCGAAGATTGCAGGCAAGTTTCATATTAGCCAGTCTTCAAGATAACAATAGCGGACAATAAGCACCGGATTGATGTGCTGATTAAACAGAACCATACTGTCGTTCATTGTGCGACCCTTGCGATTATCTAGTTTTACATTGTACGGGGTCCTCTAATGTTAATGGCCACCCCCAAATAAACCTCAATTTTGAAGACATTACTTTCACGAAAAACTCATTGCTTACAATAGTTATTTATGTATCTAATACGAAAAGTGAAATTTTAAAGTACGAGCAGTTGTTTACAGCCGAGGCGTTTCCTAGGTAAAACCATGCAAATTGCAGTGCACATATTCATAAAGTGTGCTCAGGTCTTTTTTTTTGCTTATGTTAGAATCCACATTTTTATAAAGTATGCTCAGGTAAAATTTTTCGTTTTCAAATAATTACAAGGGTTAAATCTTAAGAGTCGGTTTTCCTAGGTAAAGCCATGCGAATTGCAGTGCACATATTCATAACGTGCTCAGGTCAACGTTTTTTTTTCTTTTTTAACAGTGCAATTGTTTATTTAGAATAGGTAAATAATCACAACATAACCTCAACAGTATAAAAACTCTAAAAATATCCCCGAAATAGAAACACGAAAAGATAAACCCAGTTTGGTAAGGTTAAGATAGGTTTTAAGATTTTGTATCTCTGTCAATCTTAGAGCAAATCGATTTTTAATTGCACCATCGTGTTCCTCACAAAAAAATACATAAGTTTTCATGTTTATATGACGCTCTAAGCAAGAAAGAAAAAAAGTGTTTTCCTTGTTTTGGTTTTTTTTTTTCTTATTTTTTCCTTACTAGGATAACTTTTCGTGCCGGAAACGATGCAACAAGAATCAATTGATTTGCTCCAGTATTAACGGAGCTACGGCCATTTTCTCGATTTATAGTTTTCTATCTCTGTCAATCTTAGAACAAATCGATTTTTAATTGCACCATCGTGTTCCTCGCAAAAAAATACATAAGTTTTCATGTTTCTATGACGCTCTAAGCAAGAAAGAAAAAAAGTGTTTTCCTTGGTTTGGTTTCTTTTTTTTCTTATTTTTTCCTTACTAGGATAACTTTTCGTGCCGGAAACGATGGAACAAGAATCAATTGATTTGCTCCAGTATTAACGGAGCTACGGCCATTTTCTCGATTTATAGTTTTCTATCTCTGTCAATCTTAGAACAAATCGATTTTTAATTGCACCATCGTGTTCCTCGCAAAAAAATACATAAGTTTTCATGTTTCTATGACGCTCTAAGCAAGAAAGAAAAAAAGTGTTTTCCTTGGTTTGGTTTCTTTTTTTTCTTATTTTTTCCTTACTAGGATAACTTTTCGTGCCGGAAACGATGGAACAAGAATCAATTGATTTGCTCCAGTATTAACGGAGCTACGGCCATTTTCTCGATTTATAGTTTTCTATCTCTGTCAATCTTAGAACAAATCGATTTTTAATTGCACCATCGTGTTCCTCGCAAAAAAATACATAAGTTTTCATGTTTCTATGACGCTCTAAGCAAGAAAGAAAAAAAGTGTTTTCCTTGGTTTGGTTTCTTTTTTTTCTTATTTTTTCCTTACTAGGATAACTTTTCGTGCCGGAAACGATGGAACAAGAATCAATTGATTTGCTCCAGTATTAACGGAGCTACGGCCATTTTCTCGATTTATAGTTTTCTATCTCTGTCAATCTTAGAACAAATCGATTTTTAATTGCACCATCGTGTTCCTCGCAAAAACAAATACATAAGTTTTCATTTTTATATAACTCTCTGGCCAAAAAAAACCATGCAAATTGCAGTGGACATTTTCATAAGCTGTGCTCAGGTCTTTTTTTTAATTTATGTAAGAATTCACATTTTCATAAAGTGTGGTCAAGTAAAAATTTTTGTTTTCAAATGTATACAACAACGGTTGAATCTTAAGAGTCGGTTTTCTTAGGTAAAACCATGCAAATTGCAGTGCACAGGTAAATTTTTTTGTTTTCATATAATTACAACAAGGGTGGAATCTTTAGAGTGGGTTTCTGACTTAGAATGTGATTTTCCTGGCCGAGACTCGATTTTTCTGACTCAGAATCTCCTTTTTCTGACTCAGAATGTGATTTTTCTGGCACTTTAAAGATCTACTTTTCGTACATATCATAAATAGTCCAAAAAGCGTCACTTTAGAAACCAGTATGAAATTTATTTATTTAGTCGCAATCAGATTACTTGCATTTCCTTCAGTAAAAGTATAAGTTTTGAAAATTGACCAATTTTCAAAGGAAATAGGACTATAAAGAAACCCCGATAAGATTGTGGCAGCCTGCGTAGAATAATGCCAAATTAAAGCCATTTACTTAAAATTTGCTACCTGATAGACGATCAAATTTTGCGGAATAACTTTCTAAGATTACTTTAATTAACAATCGGTACCGCGATATGCGAAACGTACGGCTCTTCCAGCTGGCGCTTCGTTACATCATCGTTAACGCTACAAGGCGCCGTATTAAAATGGATGCGTAGCCGACAAACTGCGGATTAGTGAAACTGTACTTGTAAGACAGACAAACGGGAAGGGTTAAAATTTGTATAGCAATATGCCTTTCTATTATTACATTATACTAGGTTAATTCCGATGAGGCAATTACTTACATCAAGAGATTACTTATGTACAACATAACACAACGGTTAGAATAACAAAATATTTCGTTACCTTTAGGCAAATTCAGGGTATTATTCAAATGACCATTTATGAAGTTTACATTTGCGAATCGGGATACTAACTACTTAATAAACATTCATGCAACTTATCTCTATAAATCAGTTTTTTCGATAAATAATAAATGAGTTTACATAATCTTGTATCGAATGGTTCAGTGCAGAAGCAAGAGATGCTCTCAAGTTTCGAGGCAAATTCAATGTTCTCGTATCACAAAGGCATTATACGATAAGCACGTTCTCTGGGGCACATCCAAAAAAATCTGTGCATGATATAACAATTGAGGCTAAAACATTACTTTGAAATATGGTTGTTGTACAGTGATTTTCAATAAATCACTCGACACAAGAAACACAATGTAACACTTTTCGTGATTGATATTGACTTATCAACAGTCTCGAATCTTTCTATAAATCCATTAATCTGAAATCCTAACACTAGAAAGTGTTACTTACGAGGAATATTTATCATTTGGCTTCAATAAATTTGTTGTGAGAGAAACAGCACCGACGCGACGTCGGGATCCTACGTCGAAACTGCATAAGTGTGCCACTAGGGTTATAACAGAATTGAGAAATAAAATTGTTTTATTTTGCACTTTAAATTTTTTAGTTAAAGTGCTTTGAGAATATTACAAAACACTGTAAAAATTCAAAAATGTTACACCAAGACAGTGGCGGCTCGTACATAAGTACTACAGAGCTGCAGAACTGGCAAAAAATTAACTTCGTTTGTATTTAATTTATAAAACGTAATATTGAAAAAATTGAATTTCGTCACAGAATTTTATTTTCTTAATCGCAACAACTCGCACCGAGTAACTCCATGTCTTCATGCAATCGAGGATCTAACATTCCAAGAAACCAGTTTAGTTTTGTCGTGGTTTCAGCGGAGCGGATCATTGTTTTTATACTGGGCCATTCGAGGCAGTGCACAGAACTGCTTGAGACACCACCACTATCCCCCTCGCGTCCTGCACATACCCAAACTCCTTCGCTACTTTAATGATCTTTATGTGCTGCATTTCACGCAGTTCTGTCATACCCTAGTCACTCAAATATAATGTCCTTGATTAAATGTATTGTAAGCAACAATAGGGAATATGCATGAAATTTAAATTTGGTTCAAATATTTTTATTCCGAATCTTTATTGGCCGGACATTTGAACTAAACCATTATTTTAGTAATTAATATCTTTTTAATTACTTAAAATTAATAAATAAAAGTGCAAATTAATTCAAATTTCTAAAACGCAACACCATTGGCTAAACGAAACGTGACGTCATAAGCTATGTCAACAAGTCGTGCTGCGTACTGCTTACATTTGTATGGCATTGCAGGCTTTTGATCTGGGCTGACGGCAAGCAATTTATTTTTGGTAACTGATCTTATTGGTGATGTTGCAGTATTTGTTAATGAAAGAGGACATTTTAGTGGAGATAGTGCTACATTTTTCTTGTCCATAGGGAATTTTACGTGAACACCTTTACTTCTATACTTAGCTTTAATATTCACTTGTACAGCTTTATCAACAAGTACTTTCATTTCATTCTCCGATGAATTAATTTCTTCAATATAAGAAGAACAGGATTCTACTTCATCGTTATTTGTTTGTGGTGATTCACATATTTCGATAGCATCACTACTACTGGCAGTAGACTCTGAGAGAGCTTTTTCTATCAGTGATGACCGTTGTCTCTTGATAGCACCCATTCTTATAACGGGTGGTGGTATATTTCGATTTTGGCAATGGAATATGTGAGGCAAAACTCTTTTATTTAATCGTAGTGTCACATTTACACCTTCTTGTTTCATTAGGTTGTATTGAACATAATTTTCTGTATCCTCCTCTATCTGTATTTGCAAATGTATTTGTAAATATAAAAACAAAATATTTAAGTGGGCATAACAAATTTAAAAATTCAAGGGATGAACGTGTCTGAAAAGATCTCTCGCTTCTGCTGTGATGTAATTTAGAAACAGAGCTGAATAGTTAAATGTGGTTTTTGTTTACTTAAAAAACAATAGCCGAAATCATGAAACTTTGTAAACTGGATTTAGATACAGTTATCTGCTGCTTGTGTGATTCGATTTTCAATACAAAACTTACTTCTGATTAACTGAAATCATATTAGGTATCGAAATACCTAATTACATTTCATTTTTAAATGAGCATTCATTTTCTTTATTATGAATCATTTAAATACATTGTAATAGCGGCATTTAGGGAACTTAATCCCTAAGGTCAAAAAATTTAACAAAGAAATAAATAAATATGTCATACTTACATTAAGGTGATCTCCACAACAATGTAAACAAGTTGTTGTAGATACTTGAACTCTTCTGATAACCTTACACAATTCCCTTACGTATTTTTGCACCCATCAGGTGCACTTCTGATAGTGTTTTTGCATTCAGGCGCAATGCAATACTTATAAACTGGCTTTTGAGCTTTTTTCATGGTGAAATAGGTTAAGAACGAAAACACCTGCAGTAAACAGTGGACTGGACTCTTGTTGTCGTTGTACGTCATCAACAGAGCGCGCGAAAATGGTGGCGTTTAAACAGCTCAAAATTAAAAAAAAAAAAAAAAAAATATATATAGTGGACCCTGTGATGTCGATAATGAAAATAAAAACAAGAACCTTTAATCACAAAAAAATTTTATATAAAATAATATAAAATTACTCACATAGACGCGTTTCGGTAGCTATGCCACCATCTTCAGTACATCTACTCATCTACTCAGTAGATGTACTTAAGATGGTGGCATAGCCACCGAAACGCGTCTATGTGAGTAATTTTATATTATTTTATATAAAATTTTTTTGTGATTAAAGGTTCTTGTTTTTATTTTCAGCTCAAAATTATTATCTATTTTAAATATTTTTTTTGAACTTGATTACAGCATTTTTAAAACATATTTATATTTTTTACCATGTTATAACGGTGTAAACAGTGAATTAAAAAAATTAAAAAATACATGCATATACCCTATTATTGTCACAAAACTATTCGATAAGAAACGCTGTTCTTTCCTCGTTTTCAAGTTTTCCCCTAAGGTCACATCTATCCTCGCGTAAATGACCCAAGTAGAATTGAACCTGTCAAAACTTATCTTGTTAAAACCTTGTTGTCTTAATTCTTCATGATCAAAACGTCTGCTTCTCCAATCAGTCGATGTCTTCGACCCAAACATACTCGAACGAATCCAAGGTACTTATGAACGGAATTATGCAATATAAACACAAAATTGGCGGAAGTTCTATAGGCTAAACTAAAAAAGTATTCCTTTTATATTTTATAGCTTTGTTTTCACTTCCCTGAACTCATATTTTACGAAAGAAATATATTTAACTTTTTTAATACAAACTTCTGCATTCCCGTATTTTTCATGTTTTTATTGCCTGGCATCGATGTGATTAAAGTTTTAGTAAACACTTACCAAGGCGAAAAATCGAACTGATACACATAAAAGGAAAGTTGCAATAGAAAAAATTGAACAGAGAACAGAAAAGTTAAAGGGAGAAAAAACGTTTTCCTATTGAATTAATGTTTTTATTGTAAATAATACATATTAGAAGGTAGCTTCTAAATCAGTCTTTCGATATGGTGCGTTTAATAAAGACATACACTTAGTGAGGTCGTCAACACAATGCATTAAAAGAGACGTCGCTACTTGATTGCATTCATCGCTAATGGACATTGCACATCACTACTAGTCTTCACACTTATTGTTAGTTTGATGCTACAACAGCTTTAGGTACTATAAAATTTAGGAATCATAAACATTTCATAACAAATTTTCAACGATTAGTACTAATCAAATACATTACTGTCTTTGCGATTGAGACATTTAGGTACATTAAACTCATTTTCCTTATGATACTGGGAAATTAACGAGACAACAGACACTTTAATGTTATCTTCGGATGTCTTTATGTTACTTTTCGGCGAACAGTCGTCCGAAGCACAAACGCGAGAATTATCTGCCACCGCCAGTCTGTAAGCTACACGTTGTTGGTTGAGAGCATGCTCGCACTGTACACTCATATCCGGAACGACCCGGCTTTCACCTGAGACGCCCAAAAACTCAAACAAAAACAAAGAAGTAAAAGGAGAACGGCGGAGGCGAGCAGATAAACGGACCACGACAGCTCGCATGTACCTGAAAGTAAAATTACCCAATCAAAATTAAACCTTAAAGGGGCACAATACACAAAAAATAAGTTGTTTAATTTAAAAGTACGCTTAATTCTAAGAAAAATGGTATATGTATTTTGTTTCTACTCAGATTATTTAATGAGTTATAATAAATTTAAAATAGACGCGTGACGTCACTGGGTCGACATCAGCGCACGGCAAAAATTGATCGTTTCACACGATCATTTACCTAGCTTCAAACAATATTTTGAGTATTTAAATTGTTTTTTTTTGTAGTGAAGACGATAGCGCAACCAAAATTTTAATACAGTGTCTTTTTTTTTTTTAAATATATTAAATGCGATTCGTATGTACCATTTTTACGAGCTTCTTAATGTTATTTCTACCGCATTAGATAATCTTTTTGAGTTACGTAAATGAACGACACTATGTACAGGGTGAGTTAAGTTTTACCGCCCGTGGCAAAATAGGCCTATAAAATAATTTGTCAATTCTCATAAATTGCATGAGTAATTTTATATTATTAAGGTACATAGAAACCAAGAAAAAATCTTCTTTTTTAATCAGGTAAAATTTTGGCTCTCTTTCAATTACTAATTGCTCAATTTATTAGTTTTTTTTTTATGTACGAACAGTAAAATATTTTCACACAATTTAGTGTAATTGAAATAATTTTACTAATTTGGGTTCATTGAATAAAGCCATTTCCGTATTAGAGGGTATTTTTTTAAATGATTTACGACATAAGCTGACC
Source organism: Dascillus cervinus (assembly GCA_949768715.1). Taxonomy (NCBI): domain Eukaryota; kingdom Metazoa; phylum Arthropoda; class Insecta; order Coleoptera; family Dascillidae; genus Dascillus; species Dascillus cervinus. The sequence goes on from OX458316.1 coordinate 37,093,582, forward strand.
AATTCACCTAACAATGGTATTGGTTTTGGGTACTTGACTGATTATTTATGACAGTCATAAAGTTAAGTTAAAAAGTGCAACGTTACATTTTACAGGACCGGAATAAGGGTCTTCGCTATTTCTTTAAAAGTTCACAACATCCTAACTAACGTCTACACGGTAATTATAATCATAATAAAAAATAATTTTTGCAATATTAGATTTTAAACTTGATAAGAAAATCGCGTACCAGCTTCTAATTTTCGTTAGTATATCTGTCTACAATTTTGTGTTTTAATTTTGCGGTCTGCAAAGTCAATATACCTATCGGTTATTGAACCTTCCCATAAAATAAATTGTTTAATTCACCGAAAGTTTAAAAACCCTGGTCACAACCCTAGGTCACTTTGTGAATAAAGAAACATTCACATTCGCAACAAATCTTCCAACACTTAAACATCGTTGGTAAAAAGTGAAAATTAAAACTTTGTTTTGTGGAATAGTGAACATTTGTGTTTAGTTCAGGTATAATCATGCCATTTCAATACTCAGTCGAGGAGAAGCTTGAAATGCTTTTAATTTATGGGTAATGGGGCATCACTTTGAGCATCTTTTATAAAATAAACCTAAATAAATCTATTAAAAACTTATTTTATTTTTCTCACAAATTCCAGAATACGGATCTAGCAACAACTAAAACGCCGTTCCCTTCAGTTTTATGGGTCGATCATCAGGTATTGTTACGTGGTAGACCGTATTATCCATTGTTGGAAAGTCACAAATAAAAGTATTTTTCGTGCTTTATGTTAAATTTGATTTAACTCAAAAAGTAATAATTTTTTAACGAATCAAATTGCAATTAACAATGCTACGAATAATTTGACAAATTTTGAAATAAAAAACTAAACATGGAAATTTTACCCGAAACTCTTTGTTTTACTTTTTTGGGTTCAAATAAAAATGATTTGGAAAACTTGCAGCACTAATCGAAAGTGATGTAACATGTAAATTGCATACTTTCTCCTCAATCTTTAATAGGTATTATGGCCGGGGCGGTAAAACTTAACTCACCCTGTACAGTTTGACAGAAATAGCTTGGCGGATGACCCTGCGCAGAAAAGGAAGCGAGAGAGTGTCTTAAGATAAGGATATAGCTAGTATTGGCGAGCGACCACCAATAAAGAACTGAGCTCCGCTAAGGGGCGGTCGTTCGGTCTACGGCGCATCCATGACTCATCCGCCAAGCTAGGTTTGTCAAGCTGTACAGGTTTATTAAGTTACCGAATGTAAATTAACAGACTTAAAAAGGGACGTTTTGAAATGAAGTGCAAAAGTTTCAGTCGTCATTGTTTTTTATAGTTTCTTTACCTAATTCACAGTGAATACCAATTTCACATTTTTTGTTTTCATTATCCTGATTAATAAATAGAATTTCTATTTCGCTTGTATTGGTTTGTCTGGATTACGTTGGAGGTCCTTGATGTACGAGATTTTTTTTGAGCCAATAAGTTAATATGTACTGATGGTACAGCACTTTTTTTCAAACAAAGTTCTTTTGAATTTGGTACAAATTTTTTTCTTCGAACAAACGATTCGTCTAAATCACTTTCTAAAATATGTTTGTTGCAAATTCTTGCATTTTGTCCTGGTTGAAATGATTTCCTTTTACAAAATTCTGACCAAAATGCAAATCGTTTCGGCGATTTTTCTCTATTAGGACAACGATGCCCCGTTGGTTCACTGCACCCAAAAACTGGTCGGCGATGTTCTTGTGGCTACTGTTGCAAATAACTCTGAGTTATTCTGCATTTACGACTTTAAATCGCAATCAACTTTTACTGATGATAATGAGGGTTCACTGCAGAGTGCCACAAACCCCGTTGCTTTAAAAAATATTTTCGTAGATACTTCAGGACCGTACGACGAGCGTAAAAGGTCATAGAAAATGCACTTATACAGAATTCATCAAGTACCTAAGTTAATCAATAACCCCACATACCTACCTAATTATTAGAAGAGGTTTAATGTTTAACCGTTTATATCATATTTATATCTAAGCATCAAGAAATTTATAAAAAATTACCAAATACAGCCCTGGGCATTTTTGCCCATGTTGATTATTACGGCTTACCCACTTTTATGGACGGATCACTTATAGTATTGTAACAGGCAGTTAAAAACGCAGAATATCTTTAGCCAAACTTTACGCACAATTAGATAAAATAGGAACGGAACGCACAGTCGGGGCGCTGTCCTTATTTAATATTTTAAAAAAAAACTAAACACTGTATCGAAATTCTCATATAAAGTCTCATATAAATTAAGCATTAAAAATATTAGTTTTAGGTAGACAAATCATTCTGCGAAGCGAGTAGCTTTTGCACGTAGAAGATAAGCCCTGTGACGTCACACGGCAATTCTAAATGTCTTAATATCTTCTAAAACAATTTTTTTTTTACATTGACTACAATTTTGACTACAATAATTTAACATTAAATAATAATTTAAAAAAATTTAAAATAACAGTTTCATGTAAATGTTTAAATTAACAATTCCGTATCAGTTGTTAATACATAAACATCAGCAATACATTGTGCGCATCTGAAATCATTTCTAACGTTCTCGAGTTTATGTAAATTTCTGCTTGTAGCGAAAATAAATTCCTGAAATTTATGCATCTCGAAGACGACCACTATTGTGGAGTCGAACATAATTCTCAGTTCTCTTACTTCAACTGCTGAAGGTATCGTTTCAGCGCTCCCTTTTCAACATGTTCTCACGATATCAAACTTGATCCGAAATCCTATAAATCTGCCACGATCGGATAATAACGAAAACAGCTTAATTACATTGAATTTTTTTTTTAATTAAAAAATATAGACAGTAAATGAAAGGAATGGAACTTGGGCAAACAATTTTTTACGCTTTTAAAAAAAAAATCTAAAGATGACATATTGTTTTCCACGTCAGTTCACCGAAAACGTTTTTGTGTGCTTATAGTTTGCTAACGACTAAATGCCAATACATCATGAAAACCTCCAGCAATAACATTTTGCTTCATCGATTTTTATTAAATTGTAAAAAAATAGTAAAATGTATCGTTCAGTCCTGATGAAGGCTTGTAAGTTTAGAAACGGTTGCAGGTGTTTTCGTCGAACGTCGTTTCTCAGAATTGTCATTACGAGTTGCGCTATCTTGCCATTTGAAACGTTGTTTTAACTCGTGAAAAGGATTGTTGGTTGTGAAGGTGGCATGCGAAGGTAAATTCGCCACTATTTAGTTAGGTAACAACTTGGCTACGATAATATTAGTTGAACGATTTAATTTGATTTGAAACTAGTTAAACGCATTAGTTTTCTACTTACCCAATTTGTAGATATGACTTGAATTCCCGCAGGATTCTCTCACTTCGCGATTATCCCATCCAACAGGGTAAAGAGCTGCACCGCCAACCACAAGCAAAGCTGAAATTTAAATGCACAAAAAGAAGTTCAGAATATTATAATACAAATATTTTATGACGAGTGGTTTGAGTTAAATTTAAAAAATAGTTACAAGCTTTTCGCTTTCGGTTAAGTACCTACATGAAATTTCAGTGTCTCCAGAAAAATCTGAAATACAGACGCTGTTCTTGCACGTGACATGTGATAAGGGTACGTTATAACATGTGCTTAATGAAATAAGTTTGCGCCTTAATTGTAAGCTGCACCAAATCGCATTAAAATTATTAAACAGTCTAATTAACCCTTTACTGAATTAAGCTCCTTTAAAATTGTTGTAATGATTGTTAAAAATGATATAAAAACTGTTGATGGTGCTAAAGTTACATTAAATAAATGTATGAAGTTCTTTCATCTAAAAAAAAGGTTTCACAACATTGTGACAATGGAAACTCGTTGAAAAAAAACTGTAATTAACTAGCGTTAATTATACCAAACGACGCTACAAACAGAAGCCATCTTAACAAAAGCTGTTAAACTCTTATTTGCCCTTTTGAAACAAATTTTTACCAAAATATCTTTTCGTATGTTGAATGAATATAATTTTCCATTTAACAAGTTTCCAAAATGGCTTAACCGGCTTCGTAACTTACTTTAATTACTTTCGAACCTTGAAAAAACAATGCTTTAATAATTTAAATTTAAATAATTTAACAAGCGTTTTGAAGAAAACTGTTTAAAACAGAATCGTTGTTTCTAAATTTGTTTCATTAAGTTTTTTAGGGTGTTTTTTGTATTTCGCAAAGGTCAACGTGAAAGTCGATTGAGAGAGCGTCGAACAAACACACTTTTCGGGAAGTTTTAACTCACCTGCGGTGAATTGCAAAGAACCCGCAATTCTGGCTGAACCCGAATGAACTACATACGCAATGCAGCAGGCAGCTGTAGCGGTAACCGCCACCAAAAGGCTTAATGCACTACCTGTCCCCACTAAAACCGTACTGGCCTGCCACCACGGACTTGGAATGTCCCAAAATCTGTAGAAAAACAATTCAAGGCTAACAAAAAAAAATTCAGTACTGGCAAATTTAACAATTTCATTTCGCAAGTTAAATTTTCGACTGGAAGTCCGCGAAACCTATTGATCAGCAGCAAACTTGAAAAGTTGTCATTTTTAAAACTTTTCATTCGCTTTTCTGTTTGCCTCAAAATTAGTTTCAAATTTCAAAACTTTTTCAACCACTATAAAGTTTTTACTTTCAAGAATTTTTTAATTGCTTTAATTGAAAACGTTACATTTATAATTGGGAAAATTTAATAGGTCATTATATGTTTGCTTAACCGCACGCAATGTTGTCATTTCATTATGGCGAACAACGTCGAAAATTACCCGATAAATAATTTTCCATCAAAGCGAACACTTCATAAAAAGAGTCGTAAAAGTCGATGCGATACAAAATCCCCAAATTGAAAAAGTAATTTAAGTAATTATATTTACATCGTGATTCAAAAACGTTAAGAGGGACTGTAAATAAATTACTAATCAGTAGGTAGCTACCAAAGTAGCTCGCATTATTAAAACATAAAAGCGGGCTAATATTGATTTACCGGAACGATATTTCATAAGATACATCCGCGGTGGGGGTAATTTTTATTATACATTTGTTAAGAGCTCCATTAGAAGTTCAACGATAAACAATTTTTGCTGAAATTTATGCGGGCGTTTTTCATAAATTGCAACTGTCTCGTTGTTTTCATCCTCTTATTGCATCCCCTTCTGTTTTACATAAAATAAGTATGTGGATCTATCACCTTCGTATCTTCGCATCCGTTCGATAAAAAAAAAAACATTGAGCCCTGTTTTTCGTCAGATGCCTAACTGGTTACTCCACGCCGGGAATTCAACGTTAAATAAACATTACCTGGTATAACGGCCGCATTCCTCGACAATTTCCACCCCGCCTTGAGGATTCACTCGAGGATAATTGCACCGCCGAAATGAACTGAAATAGGCATCCACCTTCCCCAATAATCGGCCCTGCAATCAGATCATTTAACAACTGTTACAACGACTTTGCATTTTCAGTGTACAGGGTGAATTAAGTTTTACCGCCCGTGGCAAAATAGGCCTTTAAAATAATTTGTCAATTCTCATAAATTGCATGAGTAATTTTATATTATTAAGGTACATAGAAACCAAGAAAAAATCTTTTTTTTTAATCAGGTAAAATTTTGGCTTTCTTTCAATTACTAATTACTCAACTTATTAGTGTTTTTATGTATGAACAGTAAAATATTTTCGCACAATTTAGTGTAATTGAAATAATTTTACTAATTTGGGTTCATTAAATAAAGCCATTTCCGTATTAGAGGGTATTTTTTTAAATGATTTACGACATAAGCTGACCAATTCACCTAACAATGGTATTGGTTTTGGGTACTTGGCTGATTATTTATGACAGTCATATAGTTAAGTTCAAAAGTGCAACGTTACATTTTACAGGACCGGAATAAGGGTCTTCGCTATTTCTTTAAAAGTTCACAACATCGTAACTAACAGCTACACGGTAATTATAATCATAATAAAAAATAATTTTTGCAATATTAGATTTTAAACTTGATAAGAAAATCGCTTACCAGCTTCTAATTTTCGTTAGTATATCTGTCTACAATTTTGTGTTTTAATTTTGCCGTCTGCAAAGTCAATATACCTATCGGTTATTGAACCTTCCCATAAAATAAATTGCTTAATTCACCCAAAATTTAAAAACTCTGGTCACAACCCTAGATCACTTTGTGAATAAAGAAACATTCGTATTTACAACAAATCTTCCAACACTTAAACTTCATTGGTAAAAAGTGAAAATTAAAACTTTGTTTTGTGGAATAGTGAACATTTGTGTTTAGTTCAGGTATAAGCATGCCATTTTAATACTCAGTCGAGGAGAAGTTTGAAATGCTTTTAATTTATGGGTAATGGGGTATCACTTTGAGCATCTTTTATAAAATAAACTTAATATTTACCTATTAAAAACTTATTTTATTTTTCTCACAAATTCCAGAATACGGGCAACAACTAAAACGCCGTTCCCTTCAGTTTTATGGGTCGATCATCAGGTATTGTTACGTGGTAGACCGTATTATCCATTGTTGGAAAGTCATAAATAAAAGTATTTTTCGTGTTTTATGTTAAATTTGATTGAAGTCAAAAAGTAATAATTTTTTAACGAATCAAATTGCAATTAACAATGCTACGAATAATTTGACAAATTTTGAAATAAAAAACCAAAAATGGAAATTTTACCCGAAACTCTTTGTTTTACTTTTTTGGCTTGAAATAAAAATGATTTGGAAAACTTGTATCACTAATCGAAAGTGTAAACTTCAACTGATGTAACATGTAAATTGCATAATTCCCCTCAATCTTTAATAGGTATTATGGCCGGGGCGGTAAAACTTAACTCACCCTGTACATTCGTGGAAAACATTATTTAGAGCCCGGATTTGAATTCTCACGTCGAGCCTTATTATTTATTTCGACTGTGCAGATAAACTCGAAAATAAGCTCCAATCTAAAGGTTAAAAAACAACACATTCGGAAGTAAAAAAATCAGGAAAAATGGTTTAACCGAAATTAATGTTTCGGCGATTGAATTAAATACTTCCACCAAATTCGTTTTGTGTTTGCAGCGTATCAGAGTATCAGGTGATTGGAATAAGCCATTTGTTTCCAATCGAGCCCGGATTCCCCACAAAAGCACTTTATGTTTTAAATTCAATTTGTCAACATCAGTTTTAAATGACCGGTAATTTCACTTCCGTGAAAGTTCTCAATTATTTCAGATTAAATATTTTCAAACTGTTTAAAGCGTCATTTTTCAATCTAAAGATTCGATTCTCGCTAAATTACATACGTCTACCACAAACGTTATTCTTTTTGCCCCAAGAACCATTCGTCACGTCCAAATTATTCGCTAGAAAGAATTATAACTTGCATCTCCGACAGATTTCAGGAACAATTTCTGAGGGTTCGTAAAAACCCTGCGGAGAAGGGTGCTTCACGAGAAAAACTAAAGTAGGGTGTGTAATTAAATCGCACTCACAATATTAGCGTGGGTTCTTGATGTTTTCCCATACGCGTTAAATAATTTTAAAACTTTCTTTAACTGCAGGCAAACTCATCAAAAGTTAAAATCGCCTGACTCAATTTTAACGTTCGGTAATTCTCTTTTTGTGTAACTGCTTTAAAAGTTTGTCAGTGTTTCATTTCGGGTAGTTTTTATAATTTTATACATTATAGTCCATTTTTAAACCAAGGTTGGGAGTAATGAGTGCCTAATAACATAACTTAAACAATTTTTCAGAATCACTGAAATGTTACAGAATATTTAATATTAAAGGCAGCTGTTTTTCATTGAATTGATTTTTAAAGTGACATACAACCTTAAGTTGAAAATTATATCACAGTCTCCTAACGCTCTTCTGATTTAAAAAAGAACTATAAAAGAATTAATTAATTAAGTATATTTTTATACTTATTACTTATTAGTTTTATTAAATTACAAAATGGAAAAATAAAGCGTTCTCTCCAAGAAGATCAAAACGTAATTTTTAGTTATCAAAAAATGTTTCTAACAAAAAGTTTTGGGTGTTAAAAGCCTCCAACTTTTATTCTCATTGTTTCCCGGCGTTTTTATTCCCTTTTAAACGAAAACTCAAATTAAGTATTAATGTATTTACAAACTTACGGAATGATTTATGAAGTGCATAAATACATTACGATATGAAAGCGACAGAGAAAGGCAGCTTTATAAAAATTGAGATCCGGAGTCTGCAGCTTGAAGACCTCAACTCAACCCAATAGAAACGTTTATCTTTCTTTGTATTTTTATTACACATAAAAAATGAAATGTAAATATTTCGGGCGCAATGCACACGAGATAATGACTGTATGAATGTGTTTGTTTATACTCTCGCTGTAATTAATCTTTTTATAGCGTTTCATTGGAAATTAATCCGGGAGGCGTAAAAAGAAACTACTCGTTTTATTTCCAAATGATACTGTTCGTTTTATTGTCAACTGGCTTCATTGCCTGGTTAAAAAAGTTTGTTTTCATCTATCGATTAAATACTTTTAGAATAAAAACCAAAGTTAATTCTCCATCAACAACATTTTCAGTGCGCGCATAACCATAAAATTCGTTCATAACCGAAAAGTCATTCACCAAATTTTCATTTAATTTTAACCCCCTGTGTTGCATGAAGAGTGTTTTGACGAGTTTTTCATTGTTTTACGGACGTTTCTAAAGCATTTCGGCACATTTGATGTTTTGTGAACACATTTCGGCGAAATAATTTCAAGAAAAAGGAAATTTTTCATTAAGATTTTCTTACAGACGGCGCCGTAACTCCCAACTGAACAACTTTTTTAATTTAGAGTTGTTGTGTCGATTTGCATCAAAAGAACAGGTCCAAAATGTCAAATCGTCCGTTGTTTCTCGGTTGGAAAACAACAAAGTCTAAAAAAGTTTTGTATATTCAATATAGAATAAAACAAACACATTTCTTGTTGCATCGATTGTATTGTTTTCTAACGAATATGTCCTTTCCTGCTGTCGTGGAAATGTTTTCGCGAGAGGGATGGTTTTCCGCTAGAATAAAGGTTTCGTGCACAAACAGACATCCTACACATAACCTTACAGAATGTGAAATAAGATACGAGTATCATCAACAAATGAGGTCGGTGATAATGTATATTTTTATGTATAATTTTATATGACTCCACTAAAGCTGAAAAGTCCTATTCGATTCAAAAGCTTTGTTTATTACAAGGTACAAAGATGAATAATAAAAATGTATTAAAAAATCCACGCCCGATTTATTTTTTATCGAAAACTTCTTTCAAAATTTTACATTAATACCTGTAACATTTTTTGAGATAAATAAATTGATAGATAAAAACCCAGTGATCAAATCCATTTTAAAAATCTGTTTGTACGGCTGTGAAAAAATAAAAAAATCAAATGAAAATGGCCCATAAGCATAACGAAACAATCTTCCACAAAAATTGAACAATCGAAGTGATAAAACGAAAACTACTGGCGAAACTTTTCTAACAAGCATAACAAAGACAATAAACAAGTTGAAGAATGGAGGTTCGGAGTTTTTATTAGGCTCTAGTTCACGGAATCTATAGTGATGTTCCCGTAGTAATTTCTCAGTATATCCCGAGAGGTAAATTTTCTAAAAAAAATGTCCAAATTGCTTCTTGAGATTTTTACTGCGTGGATTCCTGGTGTCTAGTTTTTAAATGTATTAATTGATAATGCCAGTTGATCTGCCTACAATACTCACAATTAGTTGAACTCGAGTTTTAATTTGAGATCTTGCAAATCAGACCTTATTATATTTATGTTGACATTGCCATTTGATCAACAAAACAGAGCAGACTAATTAAAATGTATAAAAAATGTAAGATTTTAATAAAATAATAACGTTTTTTATACAACATACAAATCACAACAAGAAAAGTATGTTGGGTCAAAATGTAGCAGACGTGTATGTACTTTAACATATAAAAGCTGCTTACCTCTAAGAAGCCAAGCTTCAGACGAAAACCGAAGTATTATAAACATTTATCGTACCTCTATCAAAATAAATACTAACAACGTAAAACATTTATTTATCGTAGATATGAAGAGAAGAAGTGAAATATCTTTTATGGATGTATCAATTCTTAAACGTGACAATAAAAGATGGCATTTAATACAAATCGAAGGACAACTTCGTACAAAAGATAAACTGTTTTGCTTTTTATAGACACCATAAATTTTTATTGCAATATTCAATTTCCATTTTCATCGTGTGAATACGTTAAGCAACAGTGTGTTTAATATTCAAGAGGATTCTTCAACTTTAAATGAAATCTATTGATTAAGTAAATTAGATTGCGGCCTTGGCGAAAATCAATATCATCCATATGCAATTTCGCCAATTTAAAGGAACGTGCTAGTTGACATAAATACAATTTCACTCGCTACGGAGATTCAAAAAAGAACTGCCAAAGGAAAAAACTCATTTTCGCTACTGCCTTTGATGAACAAAGCAGGGCTATTTACCCGGAGTTGAGGCCCAAGCCGTTGCCATGAGATGTCAGTCACACTGTGCCCTGACAATCAAAATCTACCCTTGATGAAATTCAATCATGCTTCACAATTACAAATGTATTTAATTTTATAATATATACCAATTTGTATCAAGCCCGACTTATCCAAATTGACTCTTCAATACAACATGCAGTTGCGTTTAATCCGCCAATCTTAACATAGAAACATCCAGATAAGCTCAAATATCGTGGAGAAAATATATCACATCCACAACCCACATAGTTGTAATAAGCGACGCCCGAAATCGCGCCTTTATGAACAATTTCGATATCAGTGAGAACCCTGCCTGAGTCGGTACAAGTATTTTTATTTCTTGATATTTTTAAAATCATGCGAATATTTTTTCTGCTTATCCAAAGATGTTAGAAAAATTAATTCCTATTGAACTAAATTGAAGTAATTACCTCGGACTTCTACCATTTAGAAGATACGTGACTATTATAAAATAGGGTAATTAATATAACCTAATAACCTCCGAAAACACTCACTGATCATTTTTATTTTGCATGTTTTTAATTTCTTGTTTCGCATTGATTTTAACTTTGGTTAGTATGTTTTTTCAGGCCGTGAAATGAATATTTTCGCAAGCGTAATATTGGTTTTATTCAAATCACTGATAGGAATTTAATTTATCAGTTCGCTGTATAGTTTGGTTTGGTTTGTATAGTGTGGTTTGGGTTGTTCGACATTCAGAAAATTTACTGCGTTCTTTAAAATTATTCCGAGTACCAGAAAAATTGATTTTTTGAAATCCAGAATATAAATTCCAATCAAAAAATTCGTTATTAAAAAAAATTAATTATTATTAAATTGTTGGCATCTGCTTTTAATTAAGAGATTAAAGATTTTTCAAGTTAATTTTAAGAGGTGTGGACACTAAATTTTTGCTTTCTACTTCAATTACTAAATATTCCTTCGGTCTCATTTGACGAGTCAAACTGTAAAGAACTTTTTACCCCAGTCACGCCGCTACGTCAGCTGCATTTAGATGGGAACTACAAAGGTTTTTGAAAAGAATACACACTAGCACCTTTCATCGAACTTTGCTTGTCAGATTCTTTCATCATTTCTCTATGGAACAATTTAATAATTGCTTCTTTGTTGCAAACAGATAACTTAAGAAGATTAACAACACTAGGTATTATAATTACAATCTATAGTATATTATTTAACGAGCACATAATGTAGGCTATTATTAACGAAGATGAAAGTTTGTAAATACGAGTCGAAGACGAGTATTTACAAACATCTGAGTTCATAATAGCCATTATGTGCGAGAAAAATACAGCTGTTTATCTACAATCAAAATTTTATTCGATAAAACTTTGAAATGCTGATAAGTTCCGAAGCAAAATTGACACCGAAATTAAACCGAAACCAAAACGTGATTTTCATCGAGAAGCCTTTGCTTCCAGTTGTCATGGGCGCGAAAAAAATAACAAGGATTTGTCAGTTAGCAAGAAAAATACGAACGTGTTTTTCTTTTCCTTATATTATATTTTGAAAGTGACGACTTAACCAGCCTCAAGTTGTGACACTTCTCCGATTCTCGCGATAGCCGAGGTCTCCCTAATGGATAATAGTGTTTTACTCGTTCCTAATTTTCTTTTTCCCGCAAGGGCGTCGTGCATTGGCACCGTCCGATAATTGTTCCGTCCCGTAACAGTTAAGTGCAAATATTCCCTCAGTAATAGAAGAAGGAAGAAGAAGAAGAGATTAGGCAGAATACCTCGGTGTTTTACCATTCCCTCGCGAGGAGACATGGTTCTGATTTTAATACGGTGTTACTGTCGCCCAGAATTGAACCCGAGACATTTGTTTAGGTAGCCTCGTAAAAACTAAGGTACCAAAACTAATCATTCTACCGTGCGCATAGGCAACCAACATTACTCTCCGTTCATTAATGAAAATAAATAGGCAACCAACAATACGCTCCGTCTATTAATGAAAATGAAACTGAAGGGGCGTGACCTGTGGATAAGGTGCCTTGTTATGTATCCATGGCTAGCATATGAAATGAACGTATTACGTCATGATTGTAGATAATAGTACATTATTTAACGAGCACGTAATGTAGACTATTATTAACGAAGATGGAAGTTTGTAAATACTAGTCGAAAACGAGAATTTTGCAAACATCTGAGTTCATAATAGCCATTATGTGCAAGATAAATACAGCTGTTTGTCTACAATCAACATTTCAATCCTCAATCCTTAAGATTTTAAAACACCCTTCAAAAAATTGACACCGAAATAAAACCGATTGACAGATATCTGTCGAAACTGCCGTTCTATCACGTGCGTTGGCCACTAAGTTTAATAATGATTATTTCCTTCATGCGCAAAAAAAGTTGCAGTTATGCTAACTGCAACTCAATTTTATAGCGATTACATTTTCACGTGTCAAAATTTACCCGGTTAGATTTTGACGTTTCAAATATGTCAAAATTTACCCGATTAAATTTTGACGTTAAATCGCTTCTAAATTTTTTTGCAATCATTATCAAAGATTCTTCGACAAGCAAATAAATAATTCGTTCTAAAATCTATTTATTTAGATAAATAATCAAGAAATAATTATGCCGAATACCCCGCGTGCATGAAAACAGTCTGATTAAGTTTTTACCTTTTTTGTCGCAACGTTTTGCCATAAAGAAATATTTCTCGTAAATTTTCCACCCAAAATCCCTCGTGCTGCGCACTCGAGATTTTGTTACGTAGCAAATTTGCTCGACATATTTCTAGGCAAAACATTTTGATAAAAACGTCAAAATTTAATCGGCTATTTTGATGCACTTGGGATATTACTGTTGAAAATAAAACTGCAACGAACATTATGCCTTGTTTAATAATCAAAATAAAACTGAAGGAGCTTGAGCTGTGGATTAGGAGCCTTGCTATGTGTTCATGGCTAGCATATGAAGTGAACGTATTATGTCATGATTGTAGATAAAATATTTTAATTGCAAATGCAAAGTTTTTCAGTAAGAAATTTTTTAAATTATTTTATTATAATAACTCTTGAAAGTGAAATTGTTTCCGCCAATGCAATTTACATGTCACCAACATCTTTCTTTAAGATTTTCTTTAATTAATTTAATTTCAAACTATTTGCTTGGTAAATTACTAACTCTCCATGAACTTCCATTTCTAATTACAGTTTGGTGTTTAAATACGGATATTTAACTAACCAACATTATAATTATATATAACTTTATCGTTGACAATCGTGTTGTAAAATATAATTACTACATATTTTATCAAAAATTGTTGTAATTTGTTTTTGTAACACCTTTATACAACATTTGGCACTGGAAAACCTAATTATAATTTAATTTGTTAACGAAATTACTATCAAAGACATTTGCCGAATGCAAGAAGTTATAGTTTGAGACCAAACATAACTATACCAGCGAAGATAGATTTTCTCACTCTTTTAAAATAAAATTAGTAGGTAACATCAATGCTGAATCTAAACTTATGTACCCAAAGCATAGTGTGAGCTCATCTCTCAATCGAAACCCAATTTACAATCCTAGCCTTACATTCACAATAGGTTTTACTCATCAAAGGTCTCACTGTTTAAAATTCCTGCTAACCATTAATTTTTGTGTCGTTTAGAAATGTAATTTTAATCGCTTAAATTCACTAATTGAAATACAAATATTCTCACTTAGTCGTCATTATCGCAACTACGGTTAGACAGTAAGTTTTAATTACTTAAATTAATCTCTAAAACAATAAGGATAATGTTGACTTTAGAGCAAGTTTTCACGAGACAGTGTTGTGGTTTCGGCAAAAGAGGCTCTTTGAAAGTTCCGCGCGGATTTTGTGATAAATATCTCACCGCCGATGTAATAAAATGTCGACGGAAAAAAATTAACAGTAACGGAAATATGCCGATCTTGTCGCCGATGTAATTAACTATAGATTCAGCTACGCAACGAACAAAAACTTTATTCTAAAGGGGTTGTACCCTAGTTAAATTTTATTTCATTTAAAAAAATACTGTGATTTATTGAAAGCAGTACAATATTTTAGATTCGCAAGTCTCTTATTTCAGTAAAATAAGAAAATACAACGGAAAAGTTCTGCTTATTATTTTTGCAGACATAATAAAAATGCATATTTTGTTGTTTGATTTGACTGATATGATTCTTTCATCTTTATATCGTTGGCAACAGTATTGAAAACCTTTATGAAAAATACAGAACTTTAATAATGATTTAGTGATTTATACGAAATAAAAGATTTGTAAAATCTTCTGATTATTCTAAGTTACGCTGCACTTGTGGTGGTAATGTGGTGATTTTTAAATTTAAAGAACCTGCACTTCCAACAGATGTAACTTTTTGAAGCACTTTACTTTATTTCAAACTTTCTAAACATAACTCAGCCTATCGAATTCACCCTCTAAATGAATACTCCTCTTGAGGAAAAATAACTATGTAAAAATATGTTTCTAATTCGAATTGGCAATTTTATATCTACAAAATTCTTCAAATTAAATAAGATTTGAATTAAAAAAATTTTCGGTAATAAAACAAATAAACTTAATTACACCTATCAGCATAGCGTTTTAATAGCTTTGTTGCACCTGTCTGCATTACCTCTTACCTGAATCCAGAAAGGTAGATAAAAGCCCAGACAACAAAGTAAAGCCGCAGTCAGCGATAAAGTGGACCAAAGAAAACCGATTCCTGTTAAAGATGTCGCCATGTTATGTTTTTTTAAAGGCAGTGTTACATCCAACTTCAGTCAGAATCACGTTCTTCAAAGTATTTTATCTCAAGTCTGTTGCGTATCCAACCCCTCGTTAAAAAATATTTAAAGGGCAGCTATTACATCGTGGCGTTTTCATTTAATATTCCGCCGTCGTACGGAATGTAATAAATTATTTACGTGAGATTACAGCAGAGAACACGTTAGTTCATAATGCAGCTTATCAAAACCGTATTGGCACCATTTTCAAATAAGTCTTGTAAAAAACGTAACTTCCTGTTTAAAATATTGTTATTTTATTTTCTACGACCGGCGAATTGATTTTTATTTATCATATTACAAACATGCACTCACTTTTTATAGAGCGAAAAACGCAGATTCGAAATAAACCCAGTCGAAAGGTTAACGACCACCCCAGTCAGAAGCTGGAATGCAACTGAACCCACCGCTTCCTACAGGATTCGGCGAGTCACTGCAGCGGTCGCCTCGATTCGTTACTCTCGATGTATATCTATTTTCTTACCACTTTCTCAATCCTGGTAAATTTTTTCAACTCGTTAAATATAAATATAAAAATAACAAGCAGTTCAAATTAGGTTCCAATAATAATTCTTTTTATTCTAAACGGTTTTATTGAGGTTGTTAAGGTCCGGGAACTGCTAAGTAATCCACAATTTTTCCGCTCAGGGGGCACCAATTTTGCCTCTTAAAATAAAAAATGTTTAGGCAACCAAAGAGGTTTTCTAACTAATAAGGTTTGAAACTTAAGTGTTGAACAGAGAAAGAACAAAAAAAAAAGAGTTGCGCGTTTTTCATACGCTCGTAACTTGATAAATATTATTTATATTATGGTCTGCGGCGATAACGACGGTAAACTCAGTCGGAAAAAAAATTAGTCTATAATTTTTTGATAATTCTTTGCCAATTTTGTGTTTTCATAGATGTACCTGATATAATTAATCCCGTAACAGGCTGCAAACACATTTTCAATTATGCAAAGAGTAATTTTTATCCCCATTTTTATACTCTCATAATTTGATAAATATTATTTATATTATTGTCTGCGGCGATAACGGCGGTAAAATCAGTCAATGCGATTGCTACATTATTTACTGTTTTTTTTTTGTAATTTTTTGTGAATAGATGCTTCAAACAATTTTTCCTACGATGCTATTCGAAACTAATATATATTGTACAATTTAGTAGGCTCGAAAATGTTTCATATCCTTACGCGTGCGAACATGGATATTTTGCATTATCAAGTGTGTATTTTTATAAAATTTTAGAGTTTTATATCCTTACGTGTGCGAATCTGGCTATATCCTAACAATTTGCACTACATCAAGTGTGCATTTTCATACAAATTATACTATCCATGCCGTCAATCAAAAAGGTACAGATTTAACAGGACATCTGTGAGTAAAAGGGCGAACTATTTGACTAAAATTTATGGGAAAACAACTTTTCCCCGAAAATGTAAAATTTAGACATTTATCCAATTTGGTTTACGGAAACTGTTTCTTAGGTGCTAAAAGAACATTTTTATGTAATTTGTTGACGATGTTGTGTTCGGAAAGCAATAAAAAACGCGATCAAATAATACTTTATTTCGTACCACAACTTTTAGAGTTTTTTTCAAAGATATTCACCATGTTATCATAAAAACACATGTCATATTAAACTACTATATGTTTAGTATAAGTACCCTGAAGGAATTTCTACAATATAACTTACTTCTTGAGCTATACTGTTTTTACTGGCACACTGAATTATCAAAAAAATATTGTTGCCAATTTTTTTCTTCTTAAGTTATCAACCTTCTCGCAATAAAAAAAATATTTTCTTACAAGGCGATATATTCTCGATAAGTGCTGTAAAGTGCATTGCAAAATATTTCGTAACTCTAAAAATTTCAGTAAAAAACCCTCACTACTACATTTTTGCGAGAATTACACTTTTGGAGGTTAATTTTTGAAAACTAGGCACTTCTTCACCAAAGCAAATATATCATTAGATGCGGTAACATTATGTTTACAACTATTGCTTCGCAAATTATATATTGATAAATACTTTCTAAGCGATACTGAGTTTCTTAAAACTCTGCATTTTTTGAGGTTGGGTTCCCCAGCCTTAACTTAAAAAAAATTTAAATTGATAAGCGTGAATAGAAATCCGTTCCCATAAACAGAAATTACATAATAATAGCAGAAATGATCGAAATGGCGATAAGATAAGAAAGTTTGAAAGACCTGAGTTACATTTTGGAAGATAAGGGAGAAAACAATTTCCCTTTTAAACTTGACAGCTTGAATATTTTTATTCTCCTTGCATTTTCATCAAAATTGAAATTATGTAATTGTAAAAGTGGAAATACCGGAAGGTTTATAACTTTCAGTTTCAAAATAGTATGATTTTTAAAAATGTTCTCATTCTGCATCCAACGACTTGTTTATTTCGGTATTTTCTGTATGAAAGTTAGAACTGGGGAAAGAAACTTTTAGTTTTATATTGATTTCGTCTTGAACAGGTTCACCTACTACTTAAATATTCTTCGGAATGTGACGCACTTTGTATTGAATATTTTTTAAGATTATCTGAAAACTTTTAAAAGTATGAAATTAAGTTAAATGAATTCAGATTGAAATCAGTCCATTAACGAAATGGTAAACAAATGTCAAAAAAAGTGTACAAAATGATTTATGTGTACTCGCGAAATTTAACACATTTCGTAAATTTAATCTGCGAACATGCAAATCATCTATTGAGATGATGTCTTTTTGATGACTGATAATTTACTTTATAGCTCGACGACTTCACCGACCTTTGCGGTTTTCTTTGCTCTTGTCTTCTTTCCCTAATTTTGTTTACAACAGCTGAAACTGAAATGACTTTCGTAACGCCAACACAATCCTTTTAATAAGACCATTTGCTGTGTAACTTTTTTTTTGTCAATAAATTAGAGTGTGGAATCGGCTTGAACTGTAATGACGCTTTTGTATTTGACGGTATAAATTGCAAACTATACTTCTTTGTGATGTTAATTTTTAATGTAACATTTCTTTCTCCGAACATAAAAGCTTTTTGCATTTTTGGCAAGTGGCGTGTATATTTCAAACTGATACATTGCCTGTGTCTAACACTGTAACTTATAGTTTAAAAGTTATATAGCTTCTCCAACAAGTAAAATATGTCATGAACTTAGGCGAGGATTTCCGCTTGATGACTCCAATCCAGTATTCTGCTCTACTTCTTCGCTAAATGTAAGATAGTTCTCACTGAAGTGGTAATTGCATTATTTTGTCTGCATACAACAAACTGTTTCGAATTAATCAGTCTCAAGCTATTAAAATTACCTTTATACTTACAACAAATATTAAGTTTCGCACTACATTTTCTCGGATTGAATTGCATGTAGCTTTAATTACACCTGTACTTTTTGGGCGACGAATTTAATTAAAAACGTGTATCACATTCCGCATCTGCCGCATATAACATTAAATTTGCATTTTTATGAAGTTGCCACAAATGAAAATTTATAAAATGTTTCCTTTTTAACAAAATCTATAAATTGAGCTTTCAAGTAGATATTACATTATTGTAACAAAGATGTATGTCCCACTTTTAAAGTATATAAAATAAGAAAAAGGTTTGGGAGAAATATTGTCAACCTGTGGTAATTTTTGTGTATCAGGAAAGCTTTACTCGACAATTTTTCATGTTTGAAACCAACTGCATCGTAATAAGCGATTTTAAAAGCTTTCAGCGGGAAGATTTTACATAAAATTAATGCTTCGGCTGTTTTAATTTCCCCCAAAGAATACATTATTATTGCACCCCCAAAATTGGTTTCAAATGTTAAAACTGGCGATATTAATGATAAAAGCTGAAAACAACATTAACTAAATACATAATTTTACCGCGCCGGCCATAATACCTATTAAAGATTGAGGGGAAAGTATGCAATTTACATGTTACATCAGTTGAAGTTTACACTTTCGATTAGTGCTACAAGTTTTCCAAATCATTTTTATTTGAAGCCAAGAAAGTAAAACGAAGAGTTTCGGGTAAAATTTCCATGTTTGGTTTTTTATTTCAAAATTTGTCAAATTATTCGTAGCATTGTTAATTGCAATTTGATTCGTTAAAAAATTATTACTTTTTCAGTTAAATCAAATTTAACATAAAGCACAAAAAATACTTTTATTTATGACTTTCCAACAATGGATAATACCGTCTACCACGTAACAATACCTGATGATCGACCCATAAAACTGAAGGACACGGCGTTTTAGTTGTTGCCAGACCCGTATTCTGGAATTTGCTTGAAAAATAAAATAAGTTTTTAATAGGTAAATATTAAGTTTATTTTATAAAAGATGCTCAAAGTGATGCCCCATTACCCATAAATTAAAAGCATTTTAAGCTTCTCATCGACTGACTATTGAAATGGTATGATTATAACTGAACTAAACATAAATGTTCACTATTCCACAAAACAAAGTTTTAATTTTCACTTTTTACCAACGATGTTTAAGTGTTGGAAGATTTGTTGCGAATGTGAATGTTTCTTTATTCACAAAGTGACCTAGGGTTGTGACCAGGGTTATTAAACTTTGGGTGAATTAAGCAATTTATTTTATGGGAAGGTTCAATAACCAATAGGTATATTGACTTTGCAGACGGCAAAATTAAAACACAAAATTGTAGACAGATATACTAACGAAAATTAGAAGCTGTTAAACGATTTTCTTATCAAGTTTAAAATCTAATATTGCAAAAATTAATTTTTATTATGATTATAATTACCGTGTAGCTGTTAGTTACGATGTTGTGAACTTTTAAAGAAATAGCGAAGACCCTTATTCCGGTCCTGTAAAATGTAACGTTGCACTCTTTAACTTAACTTTATGACTTTCATAAATATTCAGCCAAGCACCCAAAACAAATACCATTGTTAGGTGAATTGGTCAGCTTATGTCGTAAATCATTTAAAAAAATACCCCCTAATATGGAAATGGCTTTATTTAATGAACCCAAATTAGTAAAATTATTTCAATTACACTAAATTGTGTGAAAATATTTTACTGTTCGTACATAAAAGAAACTAATAAATTGAGCAATTAGTAATTGAAAGAAAGCCAAAATTTTACCTGATTAAAAAAAACGTTTTTTTCTTGGTTTCTATGTACCTTAATAATATAAATTTACTCATGCAATTTATGAGAATTGACAAATTGTTTTAAAGGCCTATTTTGCCACGGGCGGTAAAACTTAACTCACCCTGTACATAGTCAAATTTTCATAGTAATATCTTCAAAATTGAATATTTTTTTAAGGGTGACCGTTAACGTTGTAAACGAGATAAGTCCCTATTATTGTATTGCGCTCTAAACAAAATCAATTTATTATCGACGCTGTCGAAGTTGAAAAAAGATTAAAAATCAAGAACCATTTATTTCTGAAAACACAAAATAGGTGGTACTCCAAGCAGGTCTTCGATGACGGCGCTCTTTACATTAGGATAGGGTTGTTACAAAATTTATGCGCCCGTTTGTTTCGTTTAAGTTCCTAATTTTCTTACCCTTAGTAAGTGAACTTAGCGAAATTGAAATAATCGTTCAATTGACGCTCATGAATAAGTGTAAATAGAATTTTCTTTTGTTGAAAATGCCGGTTCCGTTCATTCCACGCATCAGGTGCTGAATTTATTTCATCCATTAGATTCGTAAATAATAACTAAGAGCTGGTAAATAATGACAGCACTTTCATGAGATAGATGTAATATAAGTACCCACGTAAATATTTTAGTTTTAATCAAATTGTGGTTGCGTGTTGTACCACAATACCTCAGACGCTTCTACAAAAGTGATCCTTAAACTAAACAGTATGCGACACTTATGGTGGCTGGAATGTAATTAGATAATTTGTAAACAAACAAAATAATAAAGTCGAGGGATGATAATGATAGTGGATGAAAAATGTACGTGCCGAAATGTTTACAGCCACTTTAATGTGAGGTCGGGGTTTCTTCGGAATTCCCGAAGACCATTACGGAGCATATTAGAATTGACTGGTCCGCTGTACCCACTACAGAATGTATAGCACCTAATTCCAAAACTGGCCACATGTGTATCATTATTACTTTTTCAGGATAGACTCCATCAGAAACACATTACTGTACGTGACAGGAACAACGATCGTGTTTGTTGTTGTTTACCACACTCGCCTTTGGTAACGCGACCTACCCCGTGAAAAAATGAAAAATGAGAAAACTGATGAGCTTTTCGCTGAAATCATTTCGCTGCGAACTTATTTTTTTAAAGGTAACCCTGGCAAGGTTTCATTAAAACGAAGAATTAATTTAGAATAAAGTCTAAATGACGCAATCTTTTTTAATTTTCTCTGCAACCATTCATAACGTGCATTTTATAATTGAAAAAACACGTCAGTTTGTTAAGGAATCATTGGAAGTTTTCGTTTTATTAAACCGGCGTATTGTTAACATTTCCTTCACAAACAATTTCGATGAAATGAGGATCGTCTATCGTTCTTGCTCCCAAAAGAGAACACTTTACAAACGATCACTATGAAAAAAAGGCACCTTAAAGTTTGTACACTTTCGTACATGGAACTTATTGTGATATAGTCCGTTTTTAAATCAGGAAGAGCGTTAGAAGGCTGCATTTATGTTGGCAGTAATGCAGTGCTACTGACATTTTACAGCTGACAGTTTAAGATTATATTAGTAATGCCACTTCAAAATTAGAAAATGTAGCGTGAAACTTTCAATGAGGAAAGAATTGTCGTCAATATTAAATATTCTGTAGTACTTAAGAGATTCTGTTAAAAATTAAGATGATTATTAATAAAATGACCAACTATTTTTTATACAAAAGGAGTACAAATGAATTTTCATTGGATATGGTGATTGGGTTTGAATAAAAACACTCCATTCTCCATTCAACTATGTGTTTTTTAAATAATTTCAAAACTCATTAGTTCAAAAATTATATGTATAAACACGTTAAAACAAACACACTGCAAGTTGCATGCTTTCACCTAGGCAAACCCTTGTTGTAATCATAATCATAAAAGTCGGTTTTCCTAGGTAAAACCATGCAAATTGCAGTGCACATTTTCATAAAGTTTGCTCAGGTAAACTCTTTTCCATTTTATTGTTTTCAAATGATTACAACAAGGGTTGAATCTTAAAAGTCGGTTTTCCTAGGTAAAACCATGCAAATTGCAGTGCACATTTTCATAAAGTTTGCTCAGGTAAATTCTTTTCCATTTTATTGTTTTCAAATGATTACAACAAGGGTTGAATCTTAAAAGTCGGTTTTCCTAGGTAAAACCATGCAAATTGCAGTGCACATTTTCATAAAGTGTGCTCAGGTCAATTTTTTGTTTTTTTTCTTCGATTTATGTTAGCATCCACATTTTCACAAAGTTTGCTAAGGTAAATATTTTTTCCATTTTCTTGTTTTCAAATGATTACAACAAGGGTGGAATCTTAAAAGTCGGTTTTCCTAGGTAAAACCATGCAAATTGCAGTGCACATTTTCATAAATTTGCTCAGGTAAAATTTT
Organism: Dascillus cervinus; assembly: GCA_949768715.1. Taxonomy (NCBI): domain Eukaryota; kingdom Metazoa; phylum Arthropoda; class Insecta; order Coleoptera; family Dascillidae; genus Dascillus; species Dascillus cervinus. The sequence goes on from OX458316.1 coordinate 37,116,478, forward strand.
CTTCCATTTTCTTATTTTCAAATGATTACAACAAGGGTTAAATCTTAAAAGTCGGTTTTCCTAGGTAATACCATGCAAATTGCAATGCACTTTTTTATAAAGTTTGGTCAGGTCAATTTTTTTTTTCGATTTATGTTAGGATCCACATTTTCACAAAGTTTGCTAAGGTAAATATTTTTTCCATTTTCTTGTTTTCAAATGATTACAACAAGGGTTGAATCTTAAAAGTCAGTTTTCCTAGGTAAAACCATGCAAATTGCAGTGCACATTTTCATAAAGTGTGCTCAGGTCAATTTTTTGTTTTTTTTTTCGATTTATGTTAGGATCCACATTTTCACAAAGTTTACTAAGGTAAATATTTTTTCCATTTTCTTGTTTTCAAATGATTACAACAAGGGTTGAATTTTAAACGTCGGTTTTCTTAGGTAAAACCATGCAAATTGCAGTGCACATTTTCATAAAGTGTGCTCAGGTCAATTTTTTGTTTTTTTTTTCGATTTATGTTAGGATCCACATTTTCACAAAGTTTACTAAGGTAAATATTTTTTCCATTTTCTTGTTTTCAAATGATTACAACAAGGGTTGAATCTTAAAAGTCAGTTTTCCTAGGTAAAACCATGCAAATTGCAGTGCACATTTTCATAAAGTGTGCTCAGGTCAATTTTTTGTTTTTTTTTCGATTTATGTTAGGATCCACATTTTCACAAAGTTTACTAAGGTAAATATTTTTTCCATTTTCTTGTTTTCAAATGATTACAACAAGGGTTGAATCTTAAGAGTCAGTTTTCCTAGGTAAAACCATGCAAATTGCAGTGCACATTTTCATAAAGTGTGCTCAGGTCAATTTTTTGTTTTTTTTTTCGATTTATGTTAGGATCCACATTTTCACAAAGTTCGCTAAGGTAAATATTTTTTCCATTTTCTTGTTTTCAAATGATTACAACAAGGGTTGAATCTTAAAAGTCAGTTTTCCTAGGTAAAACCATGCAAATTGCAGTGCACATTTTCATAAAGTGTGCTCAGGTAAATATTTTTTCCATTTTCTTGTTTTCAAATGATTACAACAAGGGTTGAATCTTAAGAGTCAGTTTTCCTAGGTAAAACCATGCAAATTGCAGTGCACATTTTCATAAAGTGTGCCCAGGTCAATTTTTTGTTTTTTTTTTCGATTTATGTTAGGATCCACATTTTCACAAAGTTTGCTAAGGTAAATATTTTTTCCATTTTCTTGTTTTCAAATGATTACAACAAGGGTTGAATCTTAAAAGTCAGTTTTCCTAGGTAAAACCATGCAAATTGCAGTGCACATTTTCATAAAGTGTGCTCAGGTAAATATTTTTTCCATTTTCTTGTTTTCAAATGATTACAACAAGGGTTGAATCTTAAGAGTCAGTTTTCCTAGGTAAAACCATGCAAATTGCAGTGCACATTTTCATAAAGTGTGCCCAGGTCAATTTTTTGTTTTTTTTTTCGATTTATGTTAGGATCCACATTTTCACAAAGTTTGCTAAGGTAAATATTTTTTCCATTTTCTTGTTTTCAAATGATTACAACAAGGGTTGAATCTTAAAAGTCAGTTTTCCTAGGTAAAACCATGCAAATTGCAGTGCACATTTTCATAAAGTGTGCTCAGGTAAATATTTTTTCCATTTTCTTGTTTTCAAATGATTACAACAAGGGTTGAATCTTAAGAGTCAGTTTTCCTAGGTAAAACCATGCAAATTGCAGTGCACATTTTCATAAAGTGTGCCCAGGTCAATTTTTTGTTTTTTTTTTCGATTTATGTTAGGATCCACATTTTCACAAAGTTTGCTAAGGTAAATATTTTTTCCATTTTCTTGTTTTCAAATGATTACAACAAGGGTGGAATCTTAAAAGTCGGTTTTCCTAGGTAAAACCATGCAAATTGCAGTGCACATTTTCATAAATTTGCTCAGGTAAAATTTTCTTCCATTTTCTTATTTTCAAATGATTACAACAAGGGTTAAATCTTAAAAGTCGGTTTTCCTAGGTAATACCATGCAAATTGCAATGCACTTTTTTATAAAGTTTGGTCAGGTCAATTTTTTTTTTCGATTTATGTTAGGATCCACATTTTCACAAAGTTTGCTAAGGTAAATATTTTTTCCATTTTCTTGTTTTCAAATGATTACAACAAGGGTTGAATCTTAAAAGTCAGTTTTCCTAGGTAAAACCATGCAAATTGCAGTGCACATTTTCATAAAGTGTGCTCAGGTCAATTTTTTGTTTTTTTTTTCGATTTATGTTAGGATCCACATTTTCACAAAGTTTACTAAGGTAAATATTTTTTCCATTTTCTTGTTTTCAAATGATTACAACAAGGGTTGAATTTTAAACGTCGGTTTTCTTAGGTAAAACCATGCAAATTGCAGTGCACATTTTCATAAAGTGTGCTCAGGTCAATTTTTTGTTTTTTTTTTCGATTTATGTTAGGATCCACATTTTCACAAAGTTTACTAAGGTAAATATTTTTTCCATTTTCTTGTTTTCAAATGATTACAACAAGGGTTGAATCTTAAAAGTCAGTTTTCCTAGGTAAAACCATGCAAATTGCAGTGCACATTTTCATAAAGTGTGCTCAGGTCAATTTTTTGTTTTTTTTTCGATTTATGTTAGGATCCACATTTTCACAAAGTTTACTAAGGTAAATATTTTTTCCATTTTCTTGTTTTCAAATGATTACAACAAGGGTTGAATCTTAAGAGTCAGTTTTCCTAGGTAAAACCATGCAAATTGCAGTGCACATTTTCATAAAGTGTGCTCAGGTCAATTTTTTGTTTTTTTTTTCGATTTATGTTAGGATCCACATTTTCACAAAGTTCGCTAAGGTAAATATTTTTTCCATTTTCTTGTTTTCAAATGATTACAACAAGGGTTGAATCTTAAAAGTCAGTTTTCCTAGGTAAAACCATGCAAATTGCAGTGCACATTTTCATAAAGTGTGCTCAGGTAAATATTTTTTCCATTTTCTTGTTTTCAAATGATTACAACAAGGGTTGAATCTTAAGAGTCAGTTTTCCTAGGTAAAACCATGCAAATTGCAGTGCACATTTTCATAAAGTGTGCCCAGGTCAATTTTTTGTTTTTTTTTTCGATTTATGTTAGGATCCACATTTTCACAAAGTTTGCTAAGGTAAATATTTTTTCCATTTTCTTGTTTTCAAATGATTACAACAAGGGTTGAATCTTAAAAGTCAGTTTTCCTAGGTAAAACCATGCAAATTGCAGTGCACATTTTCATAAAGTGTGCTCAGGTAAATATTTTTTCCATTTTCTTGTTTTCAAATGATTACAACAAGGGTTGAATCTTAAGAGTCAGTTTTCCTAGGTAAAACCATGCAAATTGCAGTGCACATTTTCATAAAGTGTGCCCAGGTCAATTTTTTGTTTTTTTTTTCGATTTATGTTAGGATCCACATTTTCACAAAGTTTGCTAAGGTAAATATTTTTTCCATTTTCTTGTTTTCAAATGATTACAACAAGGGTTGAATCTTAAAAGTCAGTTTTCCTAGGTAAAACCATGCAAATTGCAGTGCACATTTTCATAAAGTGTGCTCAGGTAAATATTTTTTCCATTTTCTTGTTTTCAAATGATTACAACAAGGGTTGAATCTTAAGAGTCAGTTTTCCTAGGTAAAACCATGCAAATTGCAGTGCACATTTTCATAAAGTGTGCCCAGGTCAATTTTTTGTTTTTTTTTTCGATTTATGTTAGGATCCACATTTTCACAAAGTTTGCTAAGGTAAATATTTTTTCCATTTTCTTGTTTTCAAATGATTACAACAAGGGTTGAATCTTAAAAGTCAGTTTTCCTAGGTAAAACCATGCAAATTGCAGTGCACATTTTCATAAAGTGTGCTCAGGTAAATATTTTTTCCATTTTCTTGTTTTCAAATGATTACAACAAGGGTTGAATCTTAAGAGTCAGTTTTCCTAGGTAAAACCATGCAAATTGCAGTGCACATTTTCATAAAGTGTGCTCAGGTCAATTTTTTTTTTCGATTTGTGTTAGGATCCACATTTTCTCAAAGTTTGCTAAGGTAAAAAATTTTTCCATTTTCTTGTTTTCATATGATTACAACAAGGGTTGAATCTTAAAAGTCGGTTTTCCTAGGTAAAACCATGCAAGTGTGCACTGCAAGTTGCATGCTTTCACCTAGGCCAACCGACTCTTAAGAGTCAACCCTTGTTGTAATCATTTGAAAACAAGAAAATGGAAAACTTCGTCAACCAAGAATAAAAGTGATTATTTTTCTTCGAAATACTTTTTATTTCAACTTTCATTTGGTCCAAAACTATCAGTTTTGAAAAATGTATTTAGTTTAGACGTTGAAGAGATGTTTTATGTTTATCAGTATCAATGTGCTTTGTTATTGCACTTCGTCCACCAATCGCAATAGAAAATTCTCCTTTGCAGATTGTACATTTAACCATAGAATCATCATTTCTTTTGTTTTCTATAATAAATGGAAACTCTTTTTAAAGTTTAAAGATTAAAGTTAAATGCCAAGTTTTTATATTTTTAGAAGTACAAAGGAATACAAAAGAATGCAAAGGAGTACTTTTGGAGTACTCGTTTTAAAAAGAGTACGGTTCACAAAGAATGAGTACAAAACTCCCTAAAGGAGTACGTTTGGTCATCTTATTATTAAGTACTCATTACTGCCAATATGCATTAAGTAAAACAATAATTTCATTTCCGGATTTAAAAATGAGCTAATATAAGGAACATATTTTCGGAAACGCTTTTATAAGTATGTACACCGAAGTTTCAAAGTTTGCCCTTTCTAGAATTTGTTTATGTTTACTAAAACCGATTAAGAAAAGCTTCTTTAAAGCCTTATAAGTTATTCATGAAAACTCTTGTCTTAACAGAATACACAAAAGGAAATAACAATAACTTTTTGTTTGGATATGCCTTGTACTTTAAGTGTTTTTCATCGTACGGCACGAGTGAAAATACATCTTTTCCTTATTACTGTTAAGTGGATTAATGTAATAACAGCTTCGGAGTACCGAGCACGTTCGAATTAAAGTTTTATGACACTTCCATCAAAATGTGCTATTTATCAAAGTCAACGTTTTGATAACCCACACATTTAGAAGATTATGAGCGCATAAGCAATCTATTGTGCATTAATAACGATACTATTTTGTTAGTTAAGACGGTACGTCACATTAATCTTTTTAATGATTGTTTTAGATCTCAATTTTTGTATTTATTAAATTAATATATCCTGCTTCGTAAACGGATTTGTCGAGCTTTGTCTTGAACAATAGTTAATAAATGCGGTTACATGAAATGAATAAAGTAAATGTTTGACTTGGCGAATAGGCAGCCAAAGGACAATGTATGCACAGGGCCTTATTTGTTTATTGTATGATATTGTACAGCCCTACATAAACAGAAAAATCGTTGCGACACGTCATTCAATTTCGTGTTTCTGCTGCTCAAACAGGGAAGCAGTAATAATTGAGGTGCACAAGTTAACTCAATAAATTTTGGTATTTCCCATCCCTGGAAAGAAAGGAAAAGAATGGCAACCTGACAACCAACTAAATTAATTAAATTTAGGTGCGTATTATTGTGACGTATAAAGGGAAACAAAAGTTATAAAGAACTGAATACACAGAAAACATAATAGAAAAATTTGTTCGGCTGACATTGCGAAACTTTGTTGGAAACGGCGCTGCGAAACGAATTTCGCAAAGAGCTGCGATATCAAAAACTTGGCACCTTTAACAAAGCGTGTGAAAAATTCGTTTGAACTTTGTTTCTGTTAAATATTCCATCATTAAATCTCTTTCACAAATTAATCGATATACAGCTGTATAAACCCTTGCACAAGCTAAATACACTGTACTAGCAAAATAACTTTTTAAACTGTCTTATCATTATTTAATATTAAATTATTGTAGTCAGAACTATTAAAAACTATTTGGTAAAAATCCAATGAAAAAAAGAATGCCCAGGGCTGTATTTGGTAAATTTTAATAAATTTCTTGATGCTTAGATATAAATATGATATAAACGGTTAAACATTAAACCTCTTCTAATAATTAGGTAGGTATGTGGGGTTATTGATTAACTTAGGTATTTGATGAATTCTGTATAAGTGCATTTTCTATGACCTTTTACGCTTGTCGTACGGTCCTGAAGTATCTACAAAAATATTTTTTAAAGCAACTAGGTTTGTCATTATCATCAGTAAAAGTTGATTGCGATTTTAAGTCGTAAATGCAGAATAACTCAGTTATTTGCAACAGTAGTCACAAGAACATCGCTGACCAGTTTTTGAGTGCAGTGAACCAACGGGACATCGTTGTCCTAATAGAGAAAAATCGCCGAAACGATTTGCATTTTGGTCAGAATTTTGTGAAAGGAAATCATTTCAACCAGGACAAAATGCAAGAATTTGCAATAAACATTTTTTAGAAAGTGATTTAGACGAATCGTCTGTTCTAAGAAAAAAATTTCTACCAAATTCAAAAGAACCTTGTTTAAAAAAAAGTGCTGTACGATCAGTATATATAGGGTTTTCCAATAAGAGGTGTTATTTTGAATAGCCCGTTATTTCGGTAGATGTCACTTTTGGAGCTGTAATTTTTTGACATTTGACAAGTAGAAACTACGCCATTAATAAAAATGGAACGATACACGCTTCAACAACGCATTGAAATTATTAAAATTCACTATAAAAATGGTGAAAATTTGGCAGAGACGGTTCGTAAAACTCGAACATTTTTGGGTCGTCGTGAAGCACCTTGTCGGACCGCAATACAGAAATTGGTGGAAAAATTCGAGCTGTTGGGACAAGTTAGTGATGTGAAGAATAAAACCCGTGCACGTCGCTCAAGAACAGCCGAGAATATTGCTGCTGTAGCCGAAAGTGTTGAAGAAAACCCAGGTTTGTCCATTCCTCGTCGTTCTTTGGAATTAGACATTCCAAAAACATCATTACACCGTATTTTGCATAAAGATTTGGGTCTTAAGGCTTATAAAGTTCAGTTAACACAAGAACTCAAGCCGGCCGATCATCAACAACGTCGTATCTTTGCCGATTGGGTCCTTGAAATGCATGAAAATGATCCGGAATTCCATCGAAAAATCATCTTGAGTGATGAGGCCCATTTCCACCTGGATGGCTTCGTCAACAAGCAAAATTGTCGCATCTGGGGCTCAGAAAACCCAAGAGTTATTGTTGAAAAGCCTCTCTATCCTCAACGTGTGACTGTTTGGTGCGGTTTATGGTCCGGCGGGGTCATTGGACCTTACTTTTTCGAAAATGAGGCTGGAGCACCAGTTACGGTTAATGGATTGCGCTATTTTTTAATAATTTCAATGCGTTGTTGAAGCGTGTATCGTTTCATTTTTATTAATGGCGCAGTTTCTACTTGTCAAATGTCAAAAAATTACAGCTCCAAAAGTGACATCTACCGAAATAACGGGCTATTCAAAATAACACCTCTTATTGGAAAACCCTATATTAACCGATTTCCAACAATGGGTAATACGGTCTGCCACGTAACAATACCTGATGATCGACCCATAAAACTGAAGGGAACGGCGTTTTAGTTGTTGCCCGTATTCTGGAATTTGTGAGAAAAATAAAATAAATTTTTAATAGATAAATATCAAGTTTATTTTATAAAAGATGCTCAAAGTGATGCCCCATTACCCATAAATTAAAAGCATTTCAAGCTTCTCCTCGACTGACTATTGAAATGGCATGATTATACCTGAACTAAACACAAATGTTCACTATTCCACAAAACAAAGTTTTAATTTTCACTTTTTACCAACGATGATTAAGTGTTGGAAGATTTGTTGCGATTGTGAATGTTTCTTTATTCACAAAGTGACCTAGGGTTGTGACCAGGGTTTTTAAACTTTGAGTGAATTAAGCAATTTATTTTATGGAAAGGTTCAATAACCGATAGGTATATTGACTTTGCAGACGACAAAATTAAAACACAAAATTGTGGACAGATATACTAACGAAAATTAGAAACTGGTAAACGATTTTCTTATCAAGTTTAAAATCTAATATTGCAAAAATTATTTTTTATTATGATTATAATTACCGTGTAGCTGTTAGTTACGATGTTGTGAACTTTTAAAGAAATAGCGAAGACCCTTATTCCGGTCCTGTAAAATGTAACGTTGCACTTTTTAACTTAACTTTATGACTGTCATAAATAATCAGCCAAGTACCCAAAACCAACACCATTGTTAGGTGAATTGGTCAGCTTATGTCGTAAATCATTTAAAAAAATACCCTCTAATACGGAAATGGCTTTATTTAATGAACCCAAATTAGTAAAATTATTTCAATTACACTAAATTGTGTGAAAATATTTTACTGTTCGTACATAAAAAAACTAATAAATTGAGCAATTAGTAATTGAAAGAAAGTCAAAATTTTACCTGATTAAAAAAAAAAAAGATTTTTTCTTGGTTTCTATGTACCTTAATAATATAAAATTACTCATGCAATTTATGAGAATTGACAAATTATTTTAAAGGCCTATTTTGCCAAGGACGGTAAAACTTAACTCACTCTGTACATAGTCAAATTTTCATAGTAATATCTTCAAAATTGAATATTTTTTTAAGGGTGACCATTAACGTTGTAAACGAGATAAGTCCCTATTATTGTATTGCACTCTAAACAAAATCAATTTATTATCGACGCTGTCAAAGTTGAAAAAAGATTAAAAATCAAGAACCATTTATTTCTGAAAACACAAAGTAGGTGGTACTGCAAGCAGAGAAAAATCGCCGAAACGGTTTGCATTTTGGTCAGAAGTTTGTAAAAGGAAATCATTTCAACCAGGACAAAATGCAAGAATTTGCAATAAACATTTTTTAGAAAGTGATTTAGACGAATCATTTGTTCTAAGAAAAATTTTTCTACCAAATTCAAAAGAACCTTGTTTAAAAAAAGTGCTATACCATCAGTACATAAAACCTATTGGTTAAAAAAAAAAAACTCGTACATCAAAGACCTCCAACATAATCCAGACAAACCATACATCCGAAATAGAAAATCTATTTTTTCGAAAGCTGATAACAAATGTTGACATTTACATGACATAAATCGCTTGTCAAAGTGACTGTTTTTTGTTTACTGGATGTAAAAGTCTTTTACAATCTAGAACAAAAAAGACTTTTACGTTCAGCAATTTTTGATTAAAGAAGAAGTCACAATTTGGGGGAATCTTTATTATTTATTGAGCAATATTTAACTGCAAAGTTGTAATAGTACAATTATTGAAAGTGATACCGCTTGAAGACGCCAGCTGGTTTAATGAAATACTTTGGTCTTGAAGACCCATTTTCATAGAAGACGTTGGCTGATTTACTGCAAGACTCTTGTCTTGATAAAAACCGTCAGTGCCTGTTGTGGAAGAAGTTTCAGATTCCGGAACAGCTAAGATGTTTTTTGAAACTTTAATTTTCCTTTCAATTGATTCTTCAATATATCCTTCCGCAACTGTTGACGAGCGTCAGCCTCCATGTCTCTTCACACTGACAAAATCAGCTCCAGAATCTGCAAGCAAAGTTGCGGAAGATCGTCGGAAACAATGGCCGCTCCGTCTCCGGTAATTTTAAGTATTTCCTTTGGAGTGTTTCTGATTTTATTTATACCAATCACTTGGTTTGCACATTTCCCATTGGCGTATTTAATAAAAAATCTTGGATTAGTACTGTACGCTGGACGTAAGCCATTATATTTTCGATATAATTCAATATGAGATGGATTTGAAATGACGAATGTTCTTTGACTGTGTCTTTTCGAATCTTCAATTTTTACAATAACAATTGAACCCTTATCTTCAATATCATTAATTGTTAAATTCAACAGCTCGATTCTTCTACATGCACCATATATTCCCATTATTAAAATAGTCTGAAACAATATTTTATTATATAAATGCCAAAAATTTAAATTAATGTAGAACGTACCTTCAGTAATAAAAAGCTTTGGTCTGGGGCCTCTTCTATAAATTTTTCAATTTCTGTTTTGGTCAAGACTTTTGATTTTTTTGGTCGATAGCCTGCATTTTTATTTTTCAAATATGGTATTAATTTTGAAAATTTTGCTATATCTACATTTTGTTTGACGTTCAATGTTTTCTTCAACATCGAATAAATGGACCATAGGGTTGGTGGCCGCAATTTCTTAGCTTTATATTCCAAATAAGCCAGTATCACACTTTCAGACACGTTTTTCAATTTCTTAGAACCACACCACTTCATGAAATCGTTATAAGCTGATTCATATTGTCTAGAGGACTTTTCCGGGATAAGACTAGAAATTGGGCTTTGTGCCGCTTCTAATACATCAAAAGGCAGATCATCGTCATCGCTTTCGGAACTCATTTTTGATTATTATTACTTTCCGCTTCAAATACAGGAGTTATTCTCACCAAATCACCATAAACGGTACAAAATTATAAATTATAATGCTTGTTTGACGGTTGCTATCATAAATTAGTTAGTCAAAGCATACTAGATTTAGCACCAAAGTAATTGTAGACATTGATCTGGATTAAATGTCAGTAGTTTTTCTTTGAGTTTCCATTGATATGGAGCTGCAGTTTTCGAAAAAATGTTGTTTGATACTCGAATTGCGAAATTCTTTTGCATTCTCGAATGTTTTTTTTGCTCGCGATGCTCGCAAAAAAACTCATTCTCGAATGCAAAAGTAGCATTTCGCAATCTAGAATCAAAAATAACTATATTAATCAGGATAATGAAAGAAAAAATGTGAAATTGGTATTCAGCGTGAATTAGGGCAAGAAACTATAAAAAACAGTGACCACCGAAACTTTTGAGCTTCATTTCAAAACGTCCCTTTTACTTCTGTTAATTTACATTCGGTAACTTAATAAACGTGTACATAGTGTCGTTCATTTACGTGATTCAAAAAAATTATCTAATGCGGTAGAAATAAGTTTTACAAGCGCGTAAAAATGGTATGAATCACCGCGTCGTGTCATCGCATTTCATATATTTAAAAAGAACCTAAACACTTTATAAAAATTTTGGTTGCACTATTGTCCTCAGTACAAAAAAAACAGTCTAAATACTCGTAAATGATCGTGTGAAGCGAGCAATTTTTGCACTGGCGCTATGCTATGTTCGTCCCAGTTACATCACGCGCCTATTTTAAATTTATTATACATAAACCATTAAATAATCTGAGTAGAAACAAAATATATATACCATTTTTCTTAGAATTAAGCGTACTTTTAAATTAAATTAACTTATTTTTTGTGTATTGTGCCCTTTTAAGTGAGAGTGATTAACACATTAACTCAATCGATAGCCAAATAAAACTATAAACGCAGTTAAAATTCAAATAAGTTAATTAAAATAATTGATAAATTTAAAAGTTACTGTCAAAAAAGTTCTTAGGAATTTTCGCCAACTATTAGGCTAACCACTATAAAATAATGTTGTCAAAGTCTACATATTCCTCATCAAATTCAAGACACGAAAACCTTTCATCGTGTCCATTGTCATCCTTAAAATGTTACGCTTGTAATCCACCTTTTACAGGAGCAAAAAGGTGATAATCTGGAGGCAAGATTTAGGTACTGTAAGCAAAGCAGGGGAGAATGCCTTATTTCGCAAGTTTCCCTTGTCTGAAGTGTGTCCGGATATTTTCATCAGCGGGACGAACCTCATTCAAGTTTGGCTTGAACAAACTTTTCCAGCGCCGCGACGTTTAATTTATGATTGCAATCCTGTTTTGTCCACGTTAATGTAGTCACTTTGAATTTTAGCCTCGAGTACTTATTTTCAATTCCGCACAGCGCAAATCTCTGCAGTGATACTTATGACTGCTAAATTTTTAATCCTGGAGCGAATGAAGAATCGGAGAAGCTTAGAACCGGAACTTAATCGGATTCTGACTTTCTCGGATTTTTAGCTCTTAGCTTAAAAATATTGATTTACAGAGTTCACTTTTAAATAAAAAAATAACAGCAACTTCATCGACTCAACTTTAAGAAATTTGCTATAATTAAAACTATATAAATATGAAAAGTCAATCTAATGGAATTTCGTGGAAATTGGCGATCGTTTCGAATTTTTGAGGAAGCGGATTTGCAGCCGCTTACATTTTCTGGCGCGAACATATCGCGTTCAATAAACGATACACAATTCAATTGCCACGTTTTGATGTTACTGCACTGGCGAAATCGATTGGCACAATAATTTTACCACCATTCAGACTATTAAATAGCTTTCTTGCAAATATATCCGCTGTATTTGTACCAGTGGCGGCTCGTACATAAGTGCTGCAGAGCTGCAAAACTGCCAAAAAATTAACGACAATAAAATAAACTTCGTTTGTATTTCATTTATAAAAATTAATATTGAAAAAATTGAATTTTATTTTCTTAATCGCAACAACTCAAGGATCCAACATTCCAACAAACCAGTTAATTGTTGTCGTGGTTTCAGTGCACAGAGCTGCTTCAGACAGCCCCACTATCCCCCTCGCATCCTGCACATACCCAAACTCTTTCGCTAGTTTAATGCTATTTATGTGCTGCATTTCACGCAGTTCTGTTCCAGATTTCGAACGTGATGTTACGTGCGGGTTTTCGCTTGTGACTTTGTCGTTGTAAACTTTGACTTTATACTTTCGTGTTCGTGTATTGTATTAGTGTTTTCTTGATAATGGATGTTATGGACAATTTCATTAACTTTAAGCGATTTGTGAAGTATAGTTACGAAGAAAAAATTGATTTGAAAAATAAAGGTCGACCGCTGCCGGACATTATTATTGAAACAAGCGGTATTAGTCGCTGAAAACCATATAAACGTCAGTTCAACAAAGAAATGTATGCAAGGAATAACTGGATTTGTGGCTGCAACAAGAAAAATGCTCCTTTTTGCTTTCCATGTTTGCTTTTTGGTGGAAATAAAGCATGGACACAGGTAGGAGTGACTGATCTAGTACACTTGAGTGAAAAAACAAAAAAAAGCATAAAAACTTCAAAAGTCATCTTCACAATTCAATGTAGTTAGCAATATTAGGAACAATCAACATCCAAACTCAGTTAAATTTGGCATATTAGAAACACATACAGCAGCATAATGATAATGTGACAAAAAATAGATACGTCCTATCAAAAATTGTAAACTGTATAAAAATTTGTGGAGCCTTTGAGTTGGCATTGCGCAGACATGATGAATAAATAAAAACACGACCCTGGTTATATGAGAAACAAATTGTAGAACACCTGTTTTATTGTACCACGAGCCGCCACTGAATTCGTACAGATTAAGTTGAGGTAGCGTAGAGACACCACTTTAGCCACGTTAAGCTAATCTATAATTTAGAAAGTAAACAAATAGTAAAACAAATAGCCGTAAACCTCTCCTTATATCGTAAACTGAGTTTTTTATTTTTTAATTATGCTACAATTTGTAAGCTGAACTGCTCTATATCTTGGTAATATAATTAATTAGGAAATATGTGTAATTTCAGCACTTTCGACCACTTTGTTCTTCAAGGAGCCTTTTAACACTACTTAAAAAAATAAATTTAACGGGAAACGATTAATTGAAGTATAGAAATATAATCCTTTATTATTATAATAACTAACAAAACTTAAATCGAAACATTTGTATTTGATTAGTTAAACTTTAATTTATTAGTTATACCTTGTGGCTGAAAGTGGTGTCTCTACCCTACTATTTTACATTTAATTTTTTCAGACAAAATTGCTGCTATCTCATTTATAACATAATTTTAAGACTCTAAAAACATCATCCAAATTATTACTGTGGCCTGTGATATTTACTAACCCAAAGTAATAAATGTTCCATATTTAATTCAGCTTCCTTTGAGAATTTTTACAAAACAAACGTTGACATAAAAAGTCGCTTCTTGTGAGATAGCTGAATGAGTCACCGTTTGCAATCCCCATAAGATATTAACAAAAAAATTGAAAAACAAGAAAAATGTTATCGGGAGTGACTTCCTATTTAACTTTTAGAGATGCGGGAAAGCAGTAGAGGTTAAGTGACATTTATTTATTGCGATGTTTGTGTGGTATTTACTATAAACGTATAATAGAAAAAGTTAAAAACTGCTGTTTCAAGCTGAAAGATATGCAAATCCCTAAACAATTTTCATGCTCTTTAACTTTTCACAAGCAAAAAACTTCTTTGCATCCAAAACAATTCATGTTTGCGTATCGCGTGTTCAAATGGAATTTGCACAAAAAATTTAATCTTCCACAAACACTTTCAGCACGCAGGCGACAATCCAAAAATCAGTTGACCTGTTTTGATGTTAAATTAATGAATTAAATCATTCCGCACAACAGGTTAGCTTCAGTTGATGTAAGTTTATGCCAAATTAACACCGACGCGACTTGTTATTTCCTCGGGGTGCAATTACGAAAACCTTTTACAACACCCTCGAGAAATGCGTACTATTTCAATATACATAAACTTTTACAATAAATTATAACTTTCTATCAATTAATAAGCAGACATTTTTTACTTGATTTTGCTGTTGTGTTCGTTATGTGCACCAGATAGCACCACAGTACCACACATTGTGCCACTGACAGGTCATATTTTTAAAACTTCCCACAAATTATTTGAATGAGCTTTCCATATCATTTGAACTTTTTTAATTAGTAAAAAATGATATAGAAATGATCATTAATTTCATATAACCGCTCGAAAAGTTTCGCGAAACAGTCGAAATAATGCTGAACGATTCATTCAGACTTGTGTACACAGAATACATGAACAGAAAGCAAACATGTTTATTTAACAGTATAAAGCTGAAATCAAAATCGGAATTACAATTAAGGCCAAGGGATGAAAAGGTTTCGTTATTTGTAAATATTAGGAGGTCCGCTAATCCACTTTTATAATCTGCTTAAATTTATGTAGGCCATTTTATTCGGACGGTTTAATTTTTGCAAACCCTGCCCATAAATTATTATTAAAATCACATCGGATTAATAAAAAACTGTGTCGAAAAATTATTGATTCGATGTACAAGTTTCACAAAATGTTATTCAGTGTAAATTATTTCTCTGTAAAGAAGTGCAGTTTAATTTAGATTTTGAAACTTTTTAATTAACAGTAATTGGAAGCGCTTAAAATGAAAGTAATTATAATGTTTTATCTTGAATTTTACCTGTTACAAGCACCTCTTCAATTAGATATAAATTAAATTATTAAATAAATATCCAATAAAAGGGCTTTAAATTAAATCTCCTGTTGCGATTTATTTTTAAATCGTTTGTGACTTAATTCATTTTAAATATTCTGTTAAATTTACAAGTACTTCATTAATTACAGATCTTCTACTTTATTTTCTAATTCATTTTGAAGCGATCCAACTTAAATGTCTAAACTTAGGAACTCGGCAGAGTTAGATGAAACAGTACTTCCCCTTTAGTGCCGCCTCTAAAATTTTGTTCCCTAAATGCAGACACAAGAAACACCTCCAACGTTTTTAAATTTTATTATGAAGCAAACCTTGTTTTACTCTAACAAAATTAATAATTAATTCTACAAACCAAACATATTTCATTAAAGGATTTAATTATTGTTAATTCCATCATGAGAAAAGACATATCTTTGCTTTTACTTGTCGAAAATTGATTAAATTAATGTTGTTTACATCCAATAATCTACATATTCCATCAGTGTCACGTCACACCGATTGTTTAAATATCGTGCATTATCCTAGAGAACAAACCGAGAGTACTCAATCATAGCACAATTACTAACCAGCTTATCATATTTCTAGAATAAAGTGCTATTATAAACGCGTTTCAGATTATATTTTATCTACGACTACAAATTATAAACAATTTGATTTCGGAAAATGAAAATCTTTCAGTGAAAAGCTCCATATTTTTAAGTTTATGAATTCATTGTCGTTCCAGTCGGTTGACATAATTTTATATCTTCATCAAAATTTCATGTCCTCTAATGATTTGTAATGGTTGACCCCACATTTTTAGCTTTTCTCATCATTAAATTTAAAACACCATTAAACCGCAAGTTCGGATTGACACAAGAATATTACTTTCTGAAACAGTCGGTTATATCAAGAAAAATGTGAAGATTAGATATTGGAATATTTCGATACGCATATTTCTGCAGTTCCGCCGCTCTGGCAGTAAACTGTATCAAAATAAAATTTTATTGATACTTTATTGTCGACAAATGTACAACAAGAGATTGAAATTTATAGTACGAATTCCTAAGTGAGGATGCTGAAATGGAGAATGGATATAAATATTTATCAGCAAGAAATTGTTTTTAATGATCACTATTGAAGTTTAGAGGTACGGCACATTTAACATTGCAAATGAACCTGTAAACTTCATGTGGTATTAAGTTCTGGGTCGGTCAGTATGCAAACTTGGCTAAATCCACTCATGCTTTGTTTGCTGCCGCTTCAGCTATATTGTAATTGATTAACCATAATACCCATAACCAAGTATTAATAAACGATGGTTTATGATGCTACCGATATTCATGCGAAACTAAAGAAAAATTGTGAAATACAGAGTCTCCAATTTATGATGATAACACACAGTGGCGGCTCGTACATAAGTGCTGCAGAGCTGCAGAACTGCCAAAAAATTAACGCCAAAAAATTAACTTCGTTTGTATTTAATTTATAAAACGTAATATTGAAAAAATTGAATTTCGTCACAGAATTTTATTTTCTTAATTCGAGGCAGTGCACAGAACTGCTTAAGACACCCCCATTATCCCTCTCGCGTCCTGCACATACCCAAACTCTTTCGCTAGTTTAATGCTCTTTATGTGCTGCACTTCACGCAGTTCTGGTTCAGATTTCGGACGTTGTTACGTGCGGTTTTTCGCTTTGTGACTTTGTCGTTGTAAACTTTGATTTTATACTTTTGTGTTCGTGTATTGTATTAGTGTTTTTTTGACAATGGATGTTGTGGACAATTTGATTAACTTTAAGCGATTTTTGAAGTATAGTTACGAAGAAAAAATAGATTTGAGAAATAAAGGTCGACCGCTGTCGGACATTATTATTGAAACAAGTGGTATTAGTCGTGGAAAACCGTATAAACGTCAGTTCAACAAAGAAATTTATGCGAGTAATAACTGGATTTGTGGCTGCAACAAGAAAAATGCTCTTTTTTGTTTTCCATGTTTGCTTTTTGGTGAAGGTAAAGCATAGACACAGGTATGAGTGACTGATTTAGTACACTTGAGTGAAAAAATAAAAAAGCATGAAAACTCCAAAAGTCATCTTCACAATTCAATGGAGTTAGCAATATTAGGAACAATCAACATCCAATCTCAGTTAAATTCGGCATATTGGAAACACATACAGCAGCATAATGAAAATGTGACAAAAAATTGATACGTTCTATCAAAAATTATAAAGTGTATAAATTTTGGGAATATTTTGTTGATAAAAACACGACTCTGTTTATATGAGATGCAAATTGCAGAACACCTGTTTTATTGTACCACGAGCCGCCACTGGTAACACATATTGCGTTACGAAGACCACTTTTATTAATGACACTGAATTCCGCTGTAACCTCAGTACTTACACGATGTTTATTGTCATTTATTATTTGTTAAAAAAATTAAAATTAGTGACCTTGGGTTACAAAATTGTTGCCTATTCTAAAACAAGAAATCTGTCGCTTTTCAATTAAATTCTGTGAAAATATTGGGATTACATTTATTATTAATTATTTGTTAAACAATTTTTTTACTTTTACCCGGAACATGATTTATTAAATAACTTTCGGACGATTGTGCAGTATATCTTGGTAACAGCTGCTATCACATTGAACTGACCCATTTGTAAGATGGCACAAATTCACACAAACTAAACAATCGGTATTATATCGAGGACATTGTACTCCCTAATTCCCTGCATTTACAAAACTTCTCCACCAAATGCGTTGTAACACGGAAACGGAATAAGATCCATATAACCTTAGGAGCATCGGTACGCTGATCTGTCATTCCTGACAATCCTTATTCCTTTTCCTCATTCGTAATAAACTATAGCGGCTCCGACTCGGAAGTGGCAGGTAACAGTGTTCGCGTTAGGGAAACGGAAAAATAATTTGAAGGCACAGTTTTGTGCATACTAATTGCAGGAATATTTTTCCTGCGAATTTATTTCCGCCCAGCGAAGAAAATATTTTCCGCGAGACGACATTCCAATTTTGATACGGAAACCGCCTCTATTATCTTTTAATTGAATTTAGTATTCTACACGACTCCGTTGAAAAGCTAAATTTATAAGCGCGTCCAGATTTAATTGGATCGTGCAATCTATCTAAAATATGAAAGTGTGCCCAACCCATCATCTCTACGTCCAATTGCTCGAGGTTTTTTTAATTTTAATTGCTGCAAAGGCAATTTGACGACGTTAAAAAATTGGTTCTAGAATATATGCTAACAAGAAGGAAATTGTTGCAGGAGTTAGGCTTGTTTATTAGCTTGTTCCTTATTGAATTATTATTAAATTAAATTAATTTCTAATTCTTTTTCATGACAAATATGTAATCAATATTCCTTACATTTCCCTCCTTCTCTCCTTATATCTATAACAAATTTTATTAAATTAACACTTTATATTATAAAGTATGTCACACAATTTAAAAAATACATTTTATTAAAAAAGTTAGAAAAACATTTCAAAAACTTTGTTAAACTGCTTTTAATAATATGTATTATTTTTGAAATTGTGTGACATTTTTCCGGGCCGCGAGATTCATCACACTTTTACAAAATATATTCATTTTATAATGGTCAAAGTAGTGAAAACCAATGTATTAAAAAATAGTAAGTCTAAATCTAATATCCCCATATTAGAGTTAGACCTACGGTTTTCCTAGGTAAAACCATGCAAATTGCAGTGCACATATTCAGGTCAATTTTTTTTTTTTTAGAACTTATGTTAGAATCAACATTTTCATAAAGTATGCTCAGGTAAAATTTTTCGTTTTCAAATAATTACAACAAGGGTTGAATCTTAAGAGTCGGTTTTCCTAGGTAAAACCATGCAAATTGCAGTGCACATATTCATAAAGTGGCTCAGGTCAATTTTTTTTTTTTTGTTAGAATCCACATTTTCATAAAGTATACTCAGGTAAAATTTTTCATTTTCAAATAATTACAACAAGGGTTGAATCTTAAGAGTCGATTTTCCTACGTAAAACCATGCAAATTGCAGTGCACACATTCATAAAGTGGCTCAGGTCAATTTTTTCATTTTCAAATAATTACAACAAGGGTTAAATCTTAAGAGTCGATTCTCCTAGGTAAAACTATGCAAATTGTAGTGCACATATTCATAAAGTGGCTCAGGTCAATTTTTTTTTTTTTGTTAGAATCCACATTTTCATAAAGTATGCTCAGGTAAAGGTTTTCATTTTCAAATAATTACAACAAGGGTTGAATCTTAAGAGTCGGTTTTCCTAGGTAAAACCATGCAAATTGCAGTGCACATATTCATAAAGTGGCTCAGGTCAATTTTTTTTTTTTTTGTTAGAATCCACATTTTCATAAAGTATACTCAGGTAAAATTTTTCATTTTCAAATAATTACAACAAGGGTTGAATCTTAAGAGTCGATTTTCCTAGGTAAAACCATGCAAATTGCAGTGCACATATTCATAAAGTGGCTCAGGTCAATTTTTTTTTTTTTTGTTAGAATCCACATTTTCATAAAGTATGTTCAGGTAAAATTTTTCATTTTCAAATAATTACAACAAGGGTTGAATCTTAAGAGTCGATTTTCCTAGGTAAAACCATGCAAATTGCAGTGCACATATTCATAAAGTGGCTCAGGTCTTTTTTCTTTTTTCTGTTAGAATCCACATTTTCATAAAGTATGCTCAGGTAAAATTTTTCATTTTCAAATAATTACAACAAGGGTTGAATCTTAAGAGTCGATTTTCCTAGGTAAAACCATGCAAATTGCAGTGCACATATTCATAAAGAGGCTCAGGTCAATTTTTTTTTTTTTGTTAGAATCCACATTTTCATAAAGTATGTTCAGGTAAAATTTTTCATTTTCAAATAATTACAACAAGGGTTGAATCTTAAGAGTCGATTTTCCTAGGTAAAACCATGCAAATTGCAGTGCACATATTCATAAAGTGGCTCAGGTCTTTTTTCTTTTTTCTGTTAGAATCCACATTTTCATAAAGTATGCTCAGGTAAAATTTTTCATTTTCAAATAATTACAACAAGGGTTGAATCTTAAGAGTCGATTTTCCTAGGTAAAACCATGCAAATTGCAGTGCACATATTCATAAAGAGGCTCAGGTCAATTTTTTTTTTTTGTTAGAATCCACATTTTCATAAAGTATGTTCAGGTAAAATTTTTCATTTTCAAATAATTACAACAAGGGTTGAATCTTAAGAGTCGATTTTCCTAGGTAAAACCATGCAAATTGCAGTGCACATATTCATAAAGAGGCTCAGGTCAATTTTTTTTTTTTGTTAGAATCCACATTTTCATAAAGTATGTTCAGGTAAAATTTTTCATTTTCAAATAATTACAACAAGGGTTGAATCTTAAGAGTCGATTTTCCTAGGTAAAACCATGCAAATTGCAGTGCACATATTCATAAAGAGGCTCAGGTCAATTTTTTTTTTTTTTTGTTAGAATCCACATTTTCATAAAGTGTGCTCAGGTAAAATTTTTCATTTTCAAATAATTACAACAAGGGTTGAATCTTAAGAGTCGATTTTCCTAGGTAAAACCATGCAAATAGCAGTGCACATATTCATAAAGTGGCTCAGGTCTTTTTTCTTTTTTCTGTTAGAATCCACATTTTCATAAAGTATGCTCAGGTAAAATTTTTCATTTTCAAATAATTACAACAAGGGTTGAATCTTAAGAGTCGATTTTCCTAGGTAAAACCATGCAAATTGCAGTGCACATATTCATAAAGTGGCTCAGGTCTTTTTTCTTTTTTCTGTTAGTATCCACATTTTCATAAAGTATGCTCAGGTAAAATTTTTCATTTTCAAATAATTACAACAAGGGTTGAATCTTAAGAGTCGATTTTCCTAGGTAAAACCATGCAAATTGCAGTGCACATATTCATAAAGTGGCTCAGGTCAATTTTTTTTTTTTTTTGTTAGAATCCACATTTTCATAAAGTATGCTCAGGTAAAATTTTTCATTTTCAAATAATTACAACAAGGGTTGAATCTTAAGAGTCGATTTTCCTAGGTAAAACCATGCAAATTGCAGTGCACATATTCATAAAGAGGCTCAGGTCAATTTTTTTTTTTTGTTAGAATCCACATTTTCATAAAGTATGTTCAGGTAAAATTTTTCATTTTCAAATAATTACAACAAGGGTTGAATCTTAAGAGTCGATTTTCCTAGGTAAAACCATGCAAATTGCAGTGCACATATTCATAAAGAGGCTCAGGTCAATTTTTTTTTTTTGTTAGAATCCACATTTTCATAAAGTATGTTCAGGTAAAATTTTTCATTTTCAAATAATTACAACAAGGGTTGAATCTTAAGAGTCGATTTTCCTAGGTAAAACCATGCAAATTGCAGTGCACATATTCATAAAGAGGCTCAGGTCAATTTTTTTTTTTGTTAGAATCCACATTTTCATAAAGTATGTTCAGGTAAAATTTTTCATTTTCAAATAATTACAACAAGGGTTGAATCTTAAGAGTCGATTTTCCTAGGTAAAACCATGCAAATTGCAGTGCACATATTCATAAAGTGGCTCAGGTCTTTTTTCTTTTTTCTGTTAGAATCCACATTTTCATAAAGTATGCTCAGGTAAAATTTTTCATTTTCAAATAATTACAACAAGGGTTGAATCTTAAGAGTCGATTTTCCTAGGTAAAACCATGCAAATTGCAGTGCACATATTCATAAAGTGGCTCAGGTCTTTTTTCTTTTTTCTGTTAGTATCCACATTTTCATAAAGTATGCTCAGGTAAAATTTTTCATTTTCAAATAATTACAACAAGGGTTGAATCTTAAGAGTCGATTTTCCTAGGTAAAACCATGCAAATTGCAGTGCACATATTCATAAAGTGGCTCAGGTCTTTTTTCTTTTTTCTGTTAGAATCCACATTTTCATAAAGTATGCTCAGGTAAAATTTTTCATTTTCAAATAATTACAACAAGGGTTGAATCTTAAGAGTCGATTTTCCTAGGTAAAACCATGCAAATTGCAGTGCACATATTCATAAAGTGGCTCAGGTCTTTTTTCTTTTTTCTGTTAGTATCCACATTTTCATAAAGTATGCTCAGGTAAAATTTTTCATTTTCAAATAATTCCAACAAGGGTTGAATCTTAAGAGTCGATTTTCCTAGGTAAAACCATGCAAATTGCAGTGCACATATTCATAAAGTGGCTCAGGTCTTTTTTCTTTTTTCTGTTAGTATCCACATTTTCATAAAGTATGCTCAGGTAAAATTTTTCATTTTCAAATAATTACAACAAGGGTTGAATCTTAAGAGTCGATTTTCCTAGGTAAAACCATGCAAATTGCAGTGCACATATTCATAAAGTGGCTCAGGTCAATTTTTTTTTTTTTTTGTTAGAATCCACATTTTCATAAAGTGTGCTCAGGTAAAATTTTTCATTTTCAAATAATTACAACAAGGGTTGAATCTTAAGAGTCGATTTTCCTAGGTAAAACCATGCAAATTGCAGTGCACATATTCATAAAGAGGCTCAGGTCAATTTTTTTTTTTTGTTAGAATCCACATTTTCATAAAGTATGTTCAGGTAAAATTTTTCATTTTCAAATAATTACAACAAAGGTTGAATCTTAAGAGTCGGTTTTCGTAGGTAAAACCATGCAAATTGCAGTGTGTTTGTTTTAACGTGTTTATTAAATCCATAACAGGGAAAAATAGGATATTGAATTTAAATATGCAATCCATCTACAAAATCATCTTTTAAAATCAATAATCATGAATATTTGAAGACCGCAGAAGCAATTTGGGGATGCGAAATGCACAAACCTCGCCGTTTTGAATTTACATTAATATTTGAGGAAATATGATACAAGATAAAATTAAAGACCCCGCAAAATAGATACAATTCGTTACAAATTCCGCGCTCAGTTGGGTATCAAAAGGTCTTATCTCCCTCCGCATCATACCGCAGGTCCTTCGTTTTCTTCAACATGAATAAATTACCGAATTACCAAATCGTCTTATTCCAGATTAGATAAATCTCGCCGCTGCCGTTGAATAATCAAATCATCATATTTTCCAATTTGCAGCTTCCAAAATTAAAAATAATAATTTTGACAGACTCAATTATTGCGTCAAGAAGATTAATTTTGTTCAGAATCGTTTTGTTGAGCAAAGAAAATTAGTTTCGTTCAGAATCCCGTCGCTCTGGGTTAATTGTGTTCTGTGTGCGTTTATAATTTTTCTAAATATGTCAAAACCGGAATTATAAAGGAAAAATAAACCGGCGGAAATAATGAAAAACGCCCGACAACATTTTCAAGTGATTTCAGTCTGCGGTTTGCATTGTTTTCCTGAAAATGCAAATAAGCGCGTGGGCCCTTTTAGCGATAATTGACCCATTTAGGTCAATTAAGATAAAAATGAACCGCTCGAAATTTGAAAAACGTGAAACGGGCTGAAATGTATTTTACTATTAATAACTCGGAGACAATTTTTTTCAGATTCATTCAATTATTTTTGTGAGTTTAAAAATTAACAATTTTCAAACTAGAAAGTTATACGAAACGAGGCATCTTGAATGGTTAATGTCCGGGTTGGATACAAAACAAACCTATGCATCTTGCATGAGGGAAGATTACTGTACATAAACCGGTCCGCACTTTTGTTTAAATTCTCAAAGTAAGCCGAAGAAGTACATGAAATTTTGATAGGCGGTGGCTACATTTCCTTAAACGCAAGTTACCTAAACTGCAAGGAGTTTAACACTGTCACATAAATTAGTTATAGTATGTTCATTGTATTTTTCAACTTTTACAATAATTTACAATTGTTTTTTAAATACATCAAATCTACTAATAATATTGATAACAGTTATTCAGCATATTTAATGTGCTTTTAAAAAAGCGTATACATATGAGAACCGGTCTATTCTGAATATGATTTCTACATTTGTATGCAGTACATAACATTGAAGTCTATTATTTTGCTGTGACATTTTCTCTCTGTGTAATGCGACCGTATCAAAAAAATTGGAATATGTAAAACATTTTTTTGTGCAAACGTTACATACTAAAACTACAAAACATTGTTTTTGTATACCTAATTGCACTTATAATCTTAGATGTTGTCTTTTTGGAAATTTAAAAATGAGTGTCTTGAATTGGATAATATTGTTATTTCTTCTTTGGAAAAAATTTTGAATATTAAATTTACAATAAGATCTTGGACTCGAAGCCAAATTACCAATCCGTTTTGGTGGATTAGGTATAAGGTCTATAATTGATATTTCCTCGCCTGCCTTTTTGTCTTCTACATTTTCGAATTCTGAACTTATTATGTCCATTCCATTTAGTTTTTCTAATTTTGAAATTACATCCCTTAACGAGGCTGTTGATTATTGGATGGAAATTTCTAATTCGTCTTTACTTCCAAAAGAGCTTTCTATTCAAAGAAATTGGGACTTACCTATCTGTGAGAAAATATTTCAAAATTTATTATCTTCCTCAAATATCACACAAAAAGCTATCTTATTAGCTGGATCTGAACTTGAATCTGGAGCTTGGCTTGAAGCTCTTCCATCTTGTAAATTAGGTACTCTTTTAGAAAAAACACTTTTTACAAATTGCAATTCCACTTAAATTGGGCATCAATTTCTGTCATCCTCATATCTGCTCGTGCGGTTCTTCTGTAGACTCGTTGGGTCATCATGGTTTATCGTGCATTAAAAGTGCTTGTAGACTCTCTCGTCACAGCTGTATTAATGACATTATTAAACGTGCTTTCTCTTCTGCCAACATCCCTTGTATCATTGAACCTAGTATTCTAATAAATGATGGCAAACGTCCAGATGGTATTACAGTTATTCAATGGAAAGTAGGTAAATCTTTAGTTTGGGATTTTACTTGTACGAATACACTTGTCTCTTCTGTTTTGACTGATTCTTCATTTTCTGCAAGATCTGTTGCACACTTGGCAGAGAATCTTAAGAAAAACAAATATAAGGCAATTTCTGATGATTATTTTTTCGTCGCCTTCGCTGTGGAAACTTTGGGTCCTTGGAGTGCTGCCCTTTCTCTCCTTGAAGATTTGGGGAGGCGTATTGTTCAAACAACGGGAATTCCTCAAGCCAAAACATATTTGAAGCAACGAATAAGTTTGGCTATACAGAGAGGCAACGTTGCTAGTGTTCTTGGTACTGCTTCTCTTAATGAGTTATTTTATTTATTCCAGTTATTACTTATGTTATGTTATTTTATGTTATCGTTACGCAAATGTACCTATTTTACACATTATTTTAATTTCACCTTGAAAAAAAAATTATAAATTGTGAACAATAAATTATTAATTGTTCACATCTCATTAGAATAACAAAAAATCCTGTTTTTCATTAAAACACATTTAAACAAACGCAATAACATTAACAGCAGAAATTGGGGCTATAAATAATGTGACAATCACGCAGGATGTTGTGGGCTCGTTAAAATTGTCGAAACATCAAGTTCATCGAATTTCCAACAGTTTTGTTTTTTGTATTAAAACGAATAAAAATGTTGAAAAACACCTCAATGCATGAGGTGACTTACGATAAAAATTCATATGCCCTTGTCTAATTTTACGAACGATTACCCATAATACTTTTTATATCAGGCCTATCGTCTTTTATACTACCGATTCGTCTATCGTAAATTTTTATATTGGTCTATAATTTATTCCGCTCGAACGTCAGATATTGGATATGAAATCTCAATACTACCAGAATCATAAAATATGATACATAGTGAACTACGATTTCCTTTCCCAATGTATGCAAGTCGAAACGATGAAACCGCCCCATAAAATAAAATATAACACGTAAATTGCCTCATAAAATAACATCAATAATTTACCGCATTAGATATAAATAGTTGAATCATTCCTGGAGCAATTGGGATGTTTATGAATTAAATTATTAAAGCCACATGATAAATTAAATGATTTCTGTTTAATTACAAAGTAAAAGCTCGGAACGCACGTGTGGAAACCTAATGTGGAACAATTTATGTAAAAAGGGTTTATTACTGCAACAGATGTAACATGTAATTGGTATAACAGTAACAGTTTAATTATTTGAACACATTTCTTTTAATTTGAGATGGTAGAAAATTGGTTCTGTTATATAGATACTTTGACCTGGATGTTACAATACTCAATTTATTGATTTCCACTGCAGGTAAATATGCATGGCACTACCGAGAAAGTTAGTTATAATTAAAAATTCAATGTAACTTTCAATTCATTCACAACTGATTTTATTATAACCTTTTAACCTTTTAATTATTAGATTTGTACAATTTTCCATTTTCTACATACAGTAGAATCCGGTTATAACGAACCTCAAGGAACCGTCAAAATCGGTTCGTTATATCCGAAGTTCGTTATAAGCGTTATTGAAAGAATAATTGCAAGAGTATTTTATCAGACCTTCATTGTCTAATATAAATGTGCATATTTACAAAACCATTAAGAATATAAGGACTAAACTTAAGTGAAACAAAGCAAAATGCAACAAGTAATTTTATTTGAATTTTTTTTTATTTTCGACTGAAGTATAAATTGTCCACACACGTTTCAACGTCACTAAGATTTTCAATAATTGAGTTCGGCGCACCGTAAAACTGTAAAAAATCACGAATGTTGTTAATACTTCTCACAGTTTCCTGTGTAGATAAAATCTGTAATACCAGCTTCCGGCTGATCCTCATTCCTCATTGGCTTCTTTTTGGCCACTTTTGCCTGCCACAAATACCCAAATATTCTGTTGTAACTAATAAATTGTCTACATTAATAGTCATTCATGTTTAAATTTTCGAAAAAATTTGAATTTTCTAATTGAAGGGTTCTATGTAAGAAGTATCTAAGTCACTTTTCATATTCTGCGATATTTGAGATTTATATTTTTGTTTGATCTGGAAATCACATTGTTTTGATTTTGACTAATCTTTTTTCACTAAAGAAGACTTACTTTAGTAAAAAAAGATTATTCAAGGTCAAAACAATTTGATTTACAGGTCACATTGAAACATCAAATCTCAAATATTACAGAATATGAAAAGTGACTTAGGTACTTCTTGCATGGAGATCTTCAATTGCTGAAATTCACGTTCCCTTTGTTTCTATTTTTGTAACCACTCATTTAATGACAAGTCATCATCAGATTCAAAGGTTATTGCGCGTTATATACAATGGAAAGTTCGTTATAGACGATTGAAATTTTAGTAATTTCAGCTTTTTCAGGTTCGCTATATCCGATAGTTCGTTATATCCGAGTTCGTTATAACCGACTAATTTTGACATTGTTGCATAGGGGAAAATGTCGGGACTTGGAATAAAGTTCGTTATAACCGAAGCCGTTATAACCGGATTCTATTGTACTTCCAAATACTATTAAATTAGCTTAAAAGAACTTGAACACATTTGTTCTCGCGAGTGGCGCATATTTTATCCTCGAATTTAATTTAAAAAAATTACATCATGCCCCAAAACAATTTTTTATTAGTTATCTCCATGAGTTAAATTCCTCAGAGCCTGATTTTCATAACGGTATCAGTCTCGTAGGTGTATTCCAAAAGCTATTAGCCCGAAATAAGGAAAAAAATATTAAGTTTCGAGGCGTTCCCACGAGTCCAACTCGTTTCAATTAAATCAAAAATGTTACAAAGTTACACGAACGGTCGATAAAAAGAACGCCGAGTCATTGCTTTCCGGATTGTATAAACTTTATTAATACATAGCCGGATAAATTTGGCTGAAAATGAATTACTTTTAACGAGTGTTGCTAACAAAATGAAACGCGAAATGGTAAAAATTCATTTGCGAATTCACAAATTGTGCAGCAAGTGGCGCAAGTGTTAAAACGTGGACCTTGTCGAGTAATACTTAAGGGGGCCACTTGAGAAGCAAGATTCACAAGATGGCGCCACCGTAGTAAAAATGTCATTTTTGTTTCATTAACAAGCTTTTTTATATAAAAAACTAGTGGTGGATATAAAAGATAAAAAAATGATCTAGGTATAGACATAAAATTGTCATGAAAAAACTTGAAAAAGTTATTTATTCAAAAATGTCACACTTTGCGATGCTTTTTGACTTAAATACTGACAAATGTGATTAGATAATGTACGAGTATACGTATGATTAATGCTTCCAGGGTGTGATCAGCAAGATTTTCTTTACTTTTAACAAAAAATTCAAATATTCTTGAAAGTTTGACATTTTTGAATAAATCCTGTTTTCAACTTTTTTTCCATGGAAAATTTATGTCTATACCTAGATCATTTTTTTATCTTTTATATCCGGTACTAGTTTTTTATATAAAAAAGCTTGTTACACCTTTTTCTACGGTGGCACCATCTTGTGAATCTTGCTTCTCAAGTGGTCCCCTTAAACTGGGAAATTTTTCGTTTTCATAAGTAATTGCAATCTGCATAAATTACATTACGCATCCACGCACTTATAGCAAAATGAGAAAATACACTCAGTCTAAGTACGCGATGGATACTTACCTAATTAAGTTCATTAATATGAAATATGGGTTGCTGCCATTCTAACTCTTTTAAAATTTTGACAAAAACCAACCGCGAAAAGTGAAGCGAGTTTGTGTCGCATCCAATTTACATGCACGTGATGTTTGTTGTCAATCTGCATTTTCAAAACCGCCGGTTATAAAAATGCTTTAATGGGAACGAGTTCATAGGTCTGAAGAAATTAAAATCATAAAATTTTTGATTTTATCACAAGTTTTTTTGATGGAAACATCAAAATGTAATCGCATCAATTAAATCATTGAATTTCTTATTATGTTTCTGGGTAATTTTGTTAATGAAGCTCAAATTCGAAAGGTCATTCAAAATTGATTAGCTTTAATTTTTATCTTCCATAAAACTAATTCAAAAATGCAATTAAAGTGCAATGTTGCAATATTAAATATTAAGTCAGAAATATGAATATTTTAAATTTGTTTCTGCAGCGAACGAAACATCACAACAAATAAAAAATTTGTGGAATTTAATTAAGATTAACTTCCAGAAGAACTTCAAATATTTACCACATTGTAATAACCCAATCGACTAATCGTTTGAAAATTCGAAAATAACCGGCTTTTTAAAATATGGTATAATTAGCTAAGCCTCAATCAAAATTATTTTAAAATTCCAATCACAAATCTGTTTTTGAAGTGTTACATTTCATTTCGAAAATGAACATGAAACCAATTTATTTATTTTTCATTTTTGGAAACATTTTCTTCGCGAACGAGTTAACCCACCTATTTTAAAAGTAACAACGTCCCTCTCGTGTTGAAAGGATAATGATAATGTTACACACGTGCGCAATTTAAAGCATTACTCCCCGGGTAGTAATCATATGTAATCAATTTTAACAGCTATTATGAAAAAAAAAACTGAAAGAAACTAGTCGACGAGTTGCATGTAATTTATATTTTTACTCAAAAAATAATAACGCCATTTCTTTTTATTGTGCAAAAAGTAACACGCACACCGAAAGATTATTATAAATTCTTCATTTCGAGGGGCTCACTTAATCTAGAAAACGATTTTCAGTGGCAGGATGGCATTTATATAAAATTCAAATAAAATAAATTGTAAATGAATAACGTCATTAGGCGAAATCGTCTATATTTGCTCGTTAATGTTGCCTATTAACGTCGAGACGAGAATCGTTGAATAATCAAATCCCAACATGTTTCTGAATTACGGTTAAATGAATTTTGCTCGCTGAATTCCGCAGATGCACGAAAATTTCATTAAGGTACTAAAATTCCGAAGAAAAACAAATACACTTTCCGGTTGGTCCCTAAATTAATTAAATTCGGCGGATTTAATGCGAGTCATAAAATGCATGATTCAAAATTTTCAGCAAAGATAGGAATTTCAACTTGAAATTGCTGAAGTATTTTCTAAGAATAATCAGTGCCTTAATGAGAATACCCCAACATAGGTACTGTTTTGGTTTTTCAGTAAGAATCTTTTTGTCTGAAATATTTTCCACCAAAACCGTGGGATTTCTTTTCCTCCACAATTCTATTACATAATCACGCGATCGCGGAAACTCATCTGTATAATAACTTGAGGCAGTGAAATTCGTTTTTCAGTCGAAATGAAGAATTCCTTCAATAAAATTGTCTCGCTAAATATTAAAACGTGTAATCTGTATTTTAAACCGAAGGAGTTTTTATTTCCGAAAATGAATTATTCACAAGTGTTGGTTTTCCCATTTCCCCCAAACAGAGACTGCCAGCGACAGTTGAATCAACAGTGAGCTCGAAGATACGTGACCATTTCTTGAATAACTGCGAACAATCGGTTTCAGTTTCGTCGTACTGACAACTTGTTAAATATAAAAATAATTTAAAACAGTGTTTGCTTTCAGGGATAATTTTGCAATACAGTTTTATAATGAAACTTTCTGGATATTTAATTGCATTGTTTCACCATATCCACTATATTTACTGAAGTGTAGCATCCAATTGCGTGACAAGATGCGCATCTTGCGGAGCATGAAAATGAAAAGTCGGTAAAACGAGCGAGATTGCGGATTACAAGTTGATGAATGTCTTTTTGCAACTCGTTGAAGTTGTCTCAAATAAATTTTCATCAGCTTGCTCACTGGATTTAAGGCGCTTTTCCAGATTTAGTACACTTTGTAGTTTATCCTTTTCCACTTGTAAAAATCAACTAATTTGTTGGTCGTTTGGCAATGACATCTCATTTTTGTTGCATTTAACTTTCAGCAAACTTAGTTGTTGTATCTTCAACTTTTCCCAATGAATTGAAAGCTGACGAGATGAATGAGGGAAAAGTTTTCTTCCCAAACCGTGAAACTTAAGTTACGGTATGTGGCTTCTTCCACAACCATGACCTTTACCGGAAAATGTTACTTCAGTATTCCCAAGGTATTTCACAAAAGAATATCTTTGATATGAAATTCCAACTCAAACAAATAATTACAGAAAAAATGTGAAGTTTGGTCCAAGTAAAACAAGTTGAACGGTGTATTCTATACTGCTGAATTTAACAGATCTATGCATGTAATGTTTGCTGAGTACACACAGAACCCGAAGGTTGGTAAACAAAGGAAACAGTTTATAGAAATCGTACGTTCAACAAACAAAATCTCAACATGTGCGTTAAATGATAAGAGACATTTTAATGTCTCATTTGTCCAAAGCTTATATTTTATTTTTACTTCCCAACTAATCGAATCTTCAGTTGTCGCGAACTTTTATCCGTTTTTCTTTTCTTCACGTTCTCATAAACGGCATATTGAATCCTTTCTGCGCGCATTATTTAATCTCCGATCGCCGCTAACTTCCCGGCGATTCTCAACGGTCGCTCCCTCAGGAATTTTTGACTTTGCAGGTAAACATCGTTTGAGTCTCGAGTTATTTGCCGGATTAAATACTAACTAAATCATTGAAAAGAAAGTATGTGGGTCAAATCGTCCACTTAATTGAAAGAGAGAAGGAAAAATTTCCCGAAAATCGTTGCCATGTGAGAATAGGGTATATGCATGTATTTTTAAAATTTTTTTAATTCACTGTTTACACAGTTAGAACATAGTAAAAAAATATAAATACTGTTTAAAAATGCTGTAATCAAGTTTAAAAAAATATTTACAATTGAGAATAATTTTTAGCTGTTTAAACGCCACCATTTTCGCGCGCTCTGTTGATGACGTATTATGACAACAACAGTCCAGTCCACTGTTTACTGCAGGTGTTTTCGTTCTTAACCTATTTCACCATGAAAAAAGCTCAAAAGCCAGTTTATAAGTATTGCATTGTGCCTGAATGCAAAAACACTATCAGAAGTGCACCTGTTGGGTGCCAAAATACGTAAGGAATTAAGATTAAGTATCTGCAACAACTTGTTTACATTGTTGTGGAGATCACCTTAATGTAAGTATGACATATTTATTTATTTCTTTGTTAAATTTTTTGACCTCAGAGCTTAAGCTCCCTAAAGGCCATTATTACAATGCATTTAAATGGTACATAATAAAGAAAATGAATGCTCATTTAAAAATGAAATGTAATATGATTTCAGTTAATCAGAAGTAAGTTTTGTATTGAAAATCAATCACACAAGCAGCAGATAACTGTATCTAAATCCAGTTTACAAAGTTTTGTGATTTCGGCTATTGTTTTTTACGTAAACAAAAAACAATAAAACATTTAACTATTCAGCTCTGTTTCTAAATTATATCCCAGCAGAAGCGATAGATCCCTTCAGACACGTTCGTCCCTTGAATTTTTTAATTTGTTATGCCCACTTAATTTTGTTTTTATATTTACAAATACATTTACAAATACAGATAGAGGCGGATACAGAAAATTATGTTCAATACAACATAATGGAACAAGAAGGTGTAAATGTGACACTACGATTAAATAAAGGAGTTTTGCCTCACATATTCCATTGCCAAAATCTAAATATGCCACCACACGTTATAAGAATGGGTGCTATCAAGAGAAAACGGTTATCACTGATAGAAAAAACTCTCTCAGAGTCTACTGCCAGTAGTAGTGATGCTATCGAAATATGTGAACCACCACAAACAAATAACGATGAAGTAGAATCCTGTTCTTATATTGAAGAAATTAATTCATCGGAGAATGAAATGAAAGTACTTATTGATAAAGCTGTACAAGTGAATATTAAAGCTAAGTATAGAAGTAAAGGTGTTCACGTAAATTCCCGTATAGACAAGAAAAATGTAGCACTATCTCCACTAAAATGTCCTCTTTCATTAACAAATACTGCAACATCACCAATAAGATCAGTTGCCAAAAATAAATTGCTTGCCGTCAGCCCAGATCAAAAGCCTGCAATGCCATACAAATGTAAGCAGTACGCAGTACGACTTGTTGACATAGCTTATGACGTCACGTTTCGTTTAGCCAATGGTGTTGCGTTTTAGAAATTTGAATTAATTTGCACTTTTATTTATTAATTTTAAGTAATTAAAAAGATATTAATTACTAAAATAATGGTTTAGTTCAAATGTCCGGCCAATAAAGATTCGGAATACAAATATTTGAACCAAATTTAAATTTCATGCATATTCCCTCTGAGATAAAATTTTCTTTCAAGCTTTCACATGCGATAAGGTGTCCGTTTAAAAAAAAACACATTGAAGTAGTTTTTAATATTATTTTAGCAGTTTAAAGCTCGTTTAATAACGTCGAAAGTTGCATGGAAAGCGGACGTTTGAAATAACAGATAACTCGTACCTAATGTAATCTTGTGAACTCCAAGAGGGATTTAATTTTGCATGTGGAAGTTTGATCAAAATTATTTTCGCTAATCTTCATAACCGACGATTAATATTCACAGAGATTTCAAACGGGATTCGTTTTTACTAGATTCCACGGATTTACCTAACATGAATATGTGCAAAAGAAACGATAATTTATTACTTTAGTTTACGCCTCATTTCGTCGTTTGCTCATATATCAAGCCAGACCCAATTCATTGGCACCTGCTGATACTAAAATAATTACTTGGCGATTTATGCGTTTATAAAAAAGCAATGAAGAAAATAGGAACAACGGAATCATCATTTTAAATAAGAATTTAAGCACAGCCTCCGCAGTGTTGTTTGCATGGGGGTGTGACTGTGGCTGACATTTCCAGACTTTACGAGCGGCAGTAACTGGCCTGTGCATGGAACGTTTTCATAACTTCATAAGACATATACGTGACCTGCATAAATTTCAAGTGTAATATTTTCCTAAAAATACAAAGGAAATTTCTTATTTTCATTTAATGGTTAACATCCGTGCAGGGAAGGTTGAACACCCTTTGTAATTCGGGCAATTAATCAAACTATAATGAAAGGTGACTGGGAAGATTTTCCGCTTCCTTCTATTATCTGAGTTACTCTAATTTCCCAAAAGATTTATAATTACGTCCTTCATTTAACGTCGTTATTCCTCAATGATAATGCTTGCAATATAAAAAAGTAATTACTTTATCGTCTGGGAATACAGCTTCGTAAATGCGACTATTATACAAGGTGGAACTAAAATAAGGCAAGAAACTTTAGCGTTCAAAAATAAACTCTAATATTATTAGAACTTTTTCCTGTAAAGTTTCTTCCTTTATTTTGGTTACAAGAGGTCTTCATTATCTGCTTCGCTTTCTTTAATTTAGTTTTTTAAAAAAGGCAAACAATTATTTTTTTTTTTTTAATAGATGCAAATTTTGTTGCTGTTTATTAACCAAAACACGTGCTACAAACAAATTTCTTATGACTAAAAACAAGAAGCAGATAAAATTATATTTTATGCTTCTGAAATGAGTAAACAAAATGCAATGTTAGCCACCAGAATTGATTGAAAACTGTTAAAGTAGACTGATGTTTTAAACAAGCATGGAAAATCTAAAAATTAATTCTCACAAATATACAATTAGTTGAACTATATTTGCCTATTCTTATAACTATTTAAAACATTATAAAATTATAACATAAAAATTAAACTACAAAATACAAACTAA
Source organism: Dascillus cervinus (assembly GCA_949768715.1). Lineage (NCBI taxonomy): Eukaryota > Metazoa > Arthropoda > Insecta > Coleoptera > Dascillidae > Dascillus > Dascillus cervinus. The sequence goes on from OX458316.1 coordinate 37,151,264, forward strand.
AAATTACGTTAAATTAAATAATTCGTCTAGAGAAGAAGAAATAGGCACAGTTCCCAGAACGCTGGCTGCGTTACCCCTCTGAATGGCAATACTAATTCGTTGTTTTAAGTATGTTTTCGCCTGAGGAATACCTGTGACGTCAATAATAAGTCTTCCCAAAGCATCCAACAACGATAGAGCGCTCATACTCCAAGGATCAAAGGTTTCAACAGCAAAGCCAACGAAAATGTAGTCATCTGCTAACGAACTATATTTTCTTCGCTTAAAATTTTCTGCTTTGTTTCCAGCAGATCTAACAGATATGGACGACTCAGGTAAATGTGAAGGTGCAAACGTATCTGTACAGGTGACATCCCAGACAAGGGATTTGCCTTCCTTCCAGGGAATAATGGTGATTCCATCTGAACGTTTGCCGTCATCTCTCAGAACCCCGTTGGGTTCAAGTAAACAAGGGATGTTGGCAGATGAGAAAGTACGTTTTAAGATGTCGTTAATGCAGTTGTGTCTTGCGATTCTTCCTGCACTCTTTATGCAAGACAGTCCATGATGACTGTACGTGTCTACTGAAGAACCACAACCAAGAACACTATCAACGTTGCCTCTCTGTATAGCCAAACTTATTCGTTGCTTCAAATATGTTTTGACTTTAGGAATTCCCGTTGTTTGAACAATACGCCTCCCCAAATCTTCAAGGAGAGAAAGGGCATCAGCACTCTAAGGGCCCAAAGTTTCCACAGCGAAGGCGACGAAAAAATAATCATCAGAAATTGCCTTATATTTTTTTTTCTTAACATTTTCTGCCAGGTGTGCAGCAGATCTTGCAGAAAATGAAGAATCAGTCAAATGAGAAGGGGCAAGTGTATCCGTACAAGCAAAATCCCAAACTAAACTACTTTCCATGGAATAACTGTAATACCATCTGGACGTTGGCCATCATCCCTCAGAATACTAGGTTCAAGGATACAAGGGATATTGGCAGAAGAGAAAGCACGTTTAATAATGTCATTAATGCAGCTGCGACGAGCGAGTCTACCAGCACTTTTAATGCACGATAGACCATGATGACCCAACGAGTCTACAGAAGAACAGAGCAGATATGAGGATGACAGAAATTGATGCCCAATCTAAGTGAAATTGCAATTTGTAAAAAGTTTTTTTCTAAAAGATACCTAATTTACAAGATGGAAAAGCTTCAAGCCAAGCTCCAGATTCAAGTTCAGATCCAGCTAATAAAATAGCTTTTCGTGTGATATTTGAGGAAGATAATAAATTTTGAAATATTTTCTCACAGATAGTAAGTCCCAATTTCTTTGAATAGAAAGCTCTTTTGGAAGTAAAGACGAATTAGAAATTTCCTTCCAATAATCAACAGCCTCGTTAAGGGATGTAATTTCAAAATTAGAAAAACTAGAAGGTAGAATGGATATAATAAGTTCAGAATTAGAAAATATAGAAAACAAAAAAATAGGCGAAGAAATATCAATGATAGACCTTATACCTAATCCACCAAAACGAATTGGTAATTTGGCTTCGAATCCAAGATCTTATTGTAAATTTGATATTCAAAATTTTTTCCAAAGCTAAATAATATCTAATTTCAATAGAAAATTTCAGTTTTAAAGTAACAAAGAGAAGCAACTGAAAATTATCCGAGACGTTTCAATTCCAAAGAAATACAACACGAATCGGATAAACTTACTTGAAAGAGAAAAATGACGCTCCTTCAAAGGGAACATTATCGAAGCTCGACATCTGTTTCATGGAAGATCGGTTTGCAAAACGAATGCAAAAACTGGGACGGTTGTGATTTCAATTATTTGCAAGTTCTCTAATTGAATTCGTCACGAAATGAATCTACAAAGTCACCTTCAACTCAATTTTATGAAGTTTGTTATTTTTTTATTATTTCAAATTGCTGAATAAGGAATAAATTTATTCGCAGTTTTATCATACATTACGGCACATGTTGAAGGCAATTTGTACTGAAACTGAGCTCTCGGGGATCATCGCTTTAAATAAACACCTACTTTTTAACGATGGCATACCTCTGAATATGCTACTTGGGAAACTCCTGCATACAAATTGTAATGAATAAGTAACGAGAAATGTTTTCACGTTTCAAACAGTTCCGTCTGCATATTTCCACGAATAAAAACCGTAAAACTAACCAACCCAATTCATTATTATAATAATGGCAGGTTAAAGTTAATTTTTATTTTGTCAAGATAAAATCGATGCCTTGGAGTGGATGTACTTTTCATTAATCCCTTCAAAGTTCGCTTTTATTTCTTGGAGAAGTATCTTATCCGTTCTTCCTGTATCCTGTCACATTGTGCTATTAATTTCTCCTTTCTTTTACTGAAAAACTCGAACGTTTCTGCAGTCAATTTATACGTGCAATTTAATTGAAAAGTACGAGTTTCAAACTTGAGAAAACAATTTGTTCTCCCCTTATATTTTGCTGAAAATGAACAACACCAATCTTAAAAAACTTGGATTTTTTACGCTTTACATCTTTATACCTTTGGCTTGTCTTTGCAATAAAGTTTCGTTACCTACTTAAGGGAAGGCTTCTAGTTTGAAAATTTCCCCAACGTATTCGTTACATTCTTGGCAGTAAAAGGTAAATTTTTTATGTTCAAACAAAAGTGTGAAATGCGATTATTAACTTATCAACAAATTGTACAATACATGCAACAAAAAGTCGATATAGATTGATGTTGCTGCCAATTTAATTAATGGCTTTTAGGAATGTTGCCGCTATAATACAAATATTTATGCTAAAATTGTTTTTTGAAAGAATGCCCGTCTTGTTGCTTTGTTTTGTAAAGAAATTACCGAACGATTCTTTTACTGACAAACATAGATAGAGTGGCGGCTTATCGTTTTGCTATTGCCTTTAGGGATCTATTAATCTTGTGGAAAGCGTCTATTTATCACATAAATTCTATTATCTGCAAGTTATAAAATTTCGTTGCTCTAAACATTTAAAAGAAAGAAAACAGTACTTGGATACTTCTTCAAAGACATCAGTGTGAAAAGAAATTTTAATCATTTTTAAAGATCTTTCGAGAAATTTTCAACTTGTATTTGGTAAATCCAGACGTCATGTTAATTAATTTGTAGTTTAATTAACCGGTTTTTCCCGAGAGCAAAATTTTTCACGACCCATTTCGTATTAGAGCCCTTGTAATTAAACGCATAAATGGAACTAATTGACACGCTGAAAGAGGCAACTTTTAATTAGAATGTTTTCGTTTTTTTTTTAATTTAAAAATAAATGGCTTATGACAGAATTACGATGCACATTTTATGACTATCACATGCATTCGCTCAACTGATTCAAAGGCAAATACGTTCCTTGGGAAGCAGTACAATTTCGGTACATTTTCTTCTGCATTTATTTTGAATGTTGTATTATATTAGCATAATCTAGACAAATTACAAAAAATGTTTTGAAGCAAAAAAACAGTTTCAGTAAATATTGTCATTCCAGTAGGGAATTTAACTTGCTGACAAATATGGGAAAAATTGTGTCAAGAAATCATTTAAAGTTTGAATCTTAAATTTCCTCAAGACTTGTTTTGAAATTATGTAGAATTGATTCAAAGAGTTTGATTTCACTGGTCGCATATCGTTTAATAAAAAATTGATTAGAACGAACGTTGTTTTAGAATTCCCCATAAATTTTCTGGCGCGACTGCGGCAGCTTAAAGATATAAAAATGCTAATTCTTCGTTTCAGTTTTTTCACAAGTTACTCGGTTTTCCACAATAGGCACTTCATTCAACTCTAAGCCGGTTTTATGGCGGCAAATTTCATAAATGTGTCGAAATAAATAAAATTGCATATATCTCAAAAATTCAACAAGATTAAAACTATAAGAAATTCAATTATTTTGAGACCTTTCCGTAAACACAGTTCTTATGCATTAAAAGAGCTCACATCAAATACCTACCTACTTTAGTTTTTGTACAGGGTGAGTTAAGTTTTACCGCCCGTGGCAAAATAGGCCTTTAAAATAATTTGTCAATTTTCATAAATTGCATCAGTCATTTTATATTATTAAGGTACATAGAAACCAAGAAAAAATCTTTTTTTTTTAATCAGGTAAAATTTTGGCTTTCTTTCAATTACTAATTGCTCAATTTATTAGTTTTTTTTATGTACCAACAGTAAAATATTTTCACACAATTTAGTGTAATTGAAATAATTCTCCTAATTTGGGTTCATTAAATAAAGCCATTTCCGTATTAGAAGGTATTTTTTTAAATGATTTACGACATAAGTTGACCAATTCACCTAACAATGGTATTGGTTTTGGGTCCTTGGCTGATTATTTATGACAGTCATAAAGTTAAGTTAAAAAGTGCAACATTACATTTTACAGGACCGGAATAAGGGTCTTCGCTATTTCTTTAAAAGTTCACAACATCGTAACTAACAGCTACACGGTAATTATAATCATAATAAAAAATAATTTTTGCAATATTAGATTTTAAACTTGATAAGAAAATCGTTTACCAGCTTCTAATTTTCGTTAGTATATCTGTCTACAATTTTGTGTTTTAATTTTGCCTTCTGCAAAGTCAATATACCTATTGGTTATTGAACCTTCCCATAAAATAAATTGCATAATTCACCCAAAGTTTAAAAACCCTGGTCACAACCCTAGGTCCCTTTGTGAATAAAGAAACATTCGTATTCGTAATAAATCTTCCAACACTTAAACATCGTTGGTAAAAAGTGCAAATTAAAACTTTGTTTTGTGGAATAGTGAACATTTGTGTTTAGTTCAGGTATAATCATGCCATTTCAATACTCAGTCGAGGAGAAGCTTGAAATGCTTTTAATTTATGGGTAATAGGCCATCACTTTGAGCATCGTTTATAAAATAACCTTAATATTTACCTATTAAAAACTTATTTTATTTTTCTCACAAATTTTAGAATACGGGTCTGGCAACAACTAAAACGCCGTGTCCTTCAGTTTTATGGGTCGATCATCAGGTATTGTTACGTGGTAGACCGTATTATCCATTGTTGGAAAGTCATAAATAAAAGTATGTTTCGTGCTTTATGTTAAATTTGATTTAACGCAAAAGGTAATAATTTTTTAACGAATTAAATTTCAATTAACAATGCTACGAATAATTTGACAAATTTTGAAATAAAAAACTAAACATGGATATTTTACCCGAAACTCTTTGTTTTACTTTTTTGGCTTCAATTAAAAATGATTTGGAAAACTTGTAGCACTAATCGAAAGTGTAAACTTCAACTGATGTAACATGCAAATTGCATACTTTTCCCTCAATCTTTAATAGGTATTATGGTTGGGGCGGTAACACTTACCTCACCCTGTATTTCATAAACGGGCGATTTAATGAAGTTTTAATTAAACGTAGCAGAAATAAAATGAAAAGTATCAGTTGAATTTTATTTAGTGCTTATTTTCTTTATATCTTTTCAGCTGAAATGAAATTGAATTCTTCATTGTATGGCTGCAGGTTACTCTCAAACTCGCATTATGTTATTCAGCTTTCGGCACTTTCATGTCATCTAAATATCATTTTTATTATCTAAGAAATTTAATACACAACGACTATCTTCTACCATATCCGTCGGTTTACACTACTCACATAAAGTACAGAACAAGGTAAACATACTTCAATTAAAAGCAATTAAAATGAAATTTTTTTTTCGACACTAAAAAGGTAAATGATACCTATAATCAATATTTCTTTGGTAGCAATCGCTAAGCCCATTTTCGCCAGTAACCGTGCGATGCGGTTGGAGCGTGACCGATCGTAATTCGTTTCCTCTGTAGTGCTTATCATTACAGTTCTGCGACAGTCTCCGCTCAGAACAATTCCCTGAAAATGGAAATTTACAGAGACTTGCTGGTACTTCGACACAATAGTTATAAAAGTTCGCCCAGTTGTGAAGACTGATACGGATGCGTCGTAACATTTCCGTACTTATCGAAGTCAATAAATTTCATTGCTACATAACATCGAAAATATTCCACATTTATGTACGTAAACTTGAACGTTTCAGAATAACCAGCATAGAATCATTATCAAGTGAGTCGACAAGATATATTACAAAGGGGACTTGGTGACCTAGAAAAGCAGACTGTTTGAATTGAAACAATGCATTGTGAGAATCACTGTTGCTGTTTACAAAGCTAGGAGATTTTAGGGAATGTATTCACATTTCAGTCATTGTACAAAATCGCTATCCTCTATGGAATTTAATATGAAAGTTTGGAGGTATGTTATTCACTGAACAGAGACCTAATGAAAAGTATCCTCGTCGTTTCAAAAATTTACAACGTTCGAAATTAACGGTTTAATTACATTTTACAATACAAATATTTCATTGAAATTGTAATTCAAACAATCCATAACGTGTGGCCAGAATTAAACTGAAAAAACAGTATGATAAATTGGCCCAGAAGCTATTGAAACATGAAATGCACAAAATGTAATCTAAACCCTCGTGGATTACAATGATTTTATTCGAATTGAAACGGAACTTGCTTTATTTGCTTCTCCAACAAATAAAAAAGAAGTAATAATCATTGGGAAAAGTGAAAATTTATTTATACAAGCTGTATTAAGTTTTCAGTCATTTGAGATAATTAAAGAATTCATATCTAACGAAATTTAATTCGTTGATGATCCCAAAATTTAGTGCTGTTATCTGCAAATGTAATACTTGCAGATCTGGCACAATTACAACGGGTGCCATAAATTTAATGCTTATTTAGACAATAACAATGCACCGCGGGGTATAAATTGCGAATTACCATTAAATTTCTAATATTTGCAGTAAAACCTCTAAAACTTGGCCAATTAAACCATTATGCAACCTAACTGATAGTTGCAAAGGAATGATTACTCTCCCTGTAGTAAATGGAACTGAGGACACTGTTAGTATGGTAATTTAACTTACCGGTTTATGTCCAGGACCATTGCGAAGTATAGCACAAACGAAGGAAATGGGATTTGCATCATATTAATGTTACTAATTAGGGTAATCAGTCCCTTCTAACGGCAACTAGGGCCGACTTCCCAGCTCATTCATCAGTTCATACAACAGCAGAACACAAACTTATTAAGGGCATCGCGAAGCCGACTGGTGTTAATATGAAGAAATCAATTTAATCGGTTCTCTTGTCGAAACTTTTTTAACATCTGAATATAATTTACAAAGTCTTCAGTGATTACTTCAGTATGATGCACAAAATTCTACGCTTTTTCAAGCTACAAAAACTACAGAGAAGATACAATTTACAATATAATGATTTATGAAGGATTTATTAACTTAGAGATGATTATGCGTCGCAATGATTAGTTTCGAACCCACCAATCAAGATTTCACATTAAATTAATTGGATCGTTATAAAAGAAAAACAGGATCGTTAATTAAAAAAAGTATGGTGCCACCAAACGATATATTCAGTCACCAAATTGAGTTCGGTTGAGTGTGAAAACTAATTAGTTAACGCAATTATTTTGCAGCATCAAAATAAAATATTAAATTAACATAATTAAATTTAAAGTTAAATCATAAAAACTAATAATCTTATCAGCTATAAAATTAAGTTTCTTTCAAGTTTGAAATTGCTGGAAGGTCAATGAGTTATCTAATGGCAAGGTTGAAAGTCACCGGAATCGATACTAACAGCCACTATTTACTTACTGGAGCAGTAAATTCTGTTCAAACATCTAACCAAATAAACACAGTTACTATAATATGACAAAACTATCACATTCGATATGAAGTCGTTTTTGATTGAGCGGCCCAGAAGCTCAGACAAAAGCAGCAAAATAACAGCGAAATGCCAATTCCAAGTAAATAAACGGACCACGATAATTCACATGTCCCTGCAAAAATAGAAATATTTCGTTAAAACCAGCCGCAAAAAATCATGTTAAATTTGAGCGGTCAAACAACAAAGAAACACAAATAAGCAGCCGACATGCAAAAACGACGTTTGCAAATTCCGAAGACTTCCGAACATATTCGGAACCTTGTTCACATCTAATATTCTGTTTGTGACGCGATCGTGCTTATTAAGATCATTCAGGAAATAAGTCGAATCTAATTACTTATCGATTTCTAAATATTGCTTCGGCTTGTGAAGCGCCAGGAATTTATATATTCAAATTTAAAAACGAGCAAACTTCAATAACGACCAATCATTATTGAGGGTTTAAGTTTATTATTGTGTTTACTGAAGGTAACATGTCTTGTCTGATTTGTGAAAAGATGTAAGAATGGGCATTGCAGATACTAACCTAATCTATAAATATGACTGGAATCTCCACAAGATTCGCGCATTTCAGGATTATCCCAGCCGATCGGGAAGAGTGCGACTCCAATGACCATCAATAACACTGCAAATAAAAGAAATGTTTTTTCAAGAAATTAGTGGGTGGCTGAACTACCTGCTGTGAACTGTACTGAGCCTGCAAATCTAGTCGAGCTCGGCTGAATTACATACGAGGAACAACAAGCTGCCGCCGCTACGATGCCGACTACAAGACTAACGGCGCTGCCACCTCCTATAAATAAAGCGCTGGCCTGCCACCACGGACTAGGAATGTTCCAAAAGCTGAAAAAAGGCCTTTGAGAATAAAAATTTGCGAATTTACGAGATGATGCATCAGTGGCGGCTCGTGGTACAATCAAACAGGTGTTCTGCAATTTGCATCTCATATAATCAGGGTCGTGTTTTTATTTAATTATCATTTATCAACCCACGAAATATACCCGAATTTTGAGAAGTCTCGGTTTCATCACGTCCGCGCAATGCCAACTCAAAGGTTCCACAAAATTTTATACAGTTTATAATTTTTGATAGAACGTATCTATTTTTTGTTATATTATCATTATGCTGCTGTATGTGTTTCCAATATGCCGAATTTAACTGAGATTAGATGTTGATTGTTCCTAATATTGCTAACTCCATTGAATTGTGAAGATGACTTTTGGAGTTTTCATGCTTTTTTATTTTTTCACTCAAGTGTACTAAATCAGTCACTCCTACCTGTGTTCATGCTTTATCTCCACCAAAAAGAAAGCATGGAGAGCAATAAAAAAGCATTTTTCTTGTGCAGCCACAAATCCAGTTATTCCTTGCATAAATTTCTTTGTTGAATTGACGTTTATATGGTTTTCCACGACTAATACCGCTTGTTTCAATAATAATGTCCGGCAGCGGTCGACCTTTATTTTTCAAATCTATTTTTTCTTCGTAACTATACTTCACAAATCGCTTAAAGTTAAGCAAATTGTCCACAACATCCATTGTCAAAAAAACACTAATACGATACACGAACACGAAAATATAAAATCAAAGTTTAAAACGACAAAGCCCCAAAGCGAGAAACCGCACGTAACATACAAATGTGTCCATGCAAATTGCGGTGGGCATTTTGATAAAGTATGCCTAGATAATTTTTTTTTTCGACTTAGGTCAGGATACACATTTTCATAAAGTTTACTAAGGTAAACATTTTTTCCGTTTTCTTGTTTTCAAATGATTACAACAAGGGTTGAATTTTAAAAGTCGGTTTTCCTAGGTAAAACCATGCAAATTGCAGTGCACATTTTCATGAAGTATGCTCAGGTCATTTTTTTAAAATTTTTTAAATTTTTATTTATTTTTTTGATTTATGTTAAGATCCACATTTTTACAAAGTTTGCTAAGGTAACATTTTTTTCCATTTTCTTGTTTTCATATGATTACAACAAGGGTTGAATCTTAAGAGTCAGTTTTCCTAGGTAAACCCATGCAAATTGTGGTGGACATTTTGATAAAGAATGCTCAGGTAATTTTATTTTACTTTATTTTATTTTATTTTATTTTATTTATTTTTTTTTGCTTAGGTTAGCATCCACATTTTCATAAAGTATGACAAGGTAAAACTTTTTTCCATTTTCTTGTTTTCAAATGATTACAACAAGGGTTGAATTTTAAAAGTCGGTTTTCCTAGGTAAACCCATGCAAATTGCAGTGGATATTTTGATAAAGTATGATCAGGTAATTTTTTTTTTTTTTTTTTGGCTTAGGTTAGGATCCACATTTTCATAAAGCATGACAAGGTAAAACTTTTTTCCATTTTCTTGTTTTCAAATGATTACAACAAGGGTTGAATTTTAAAAGTCGGTTTTCCTAGGTAAACCCATGCAAATTGCAGTGGATATTTTGATAAAGTATGATCAGGTAATTTTTTTTTTTTTTTTTGGCTTAGGTTAGGATCCACATTTTCATAAAGCATGACAAGGTAAAACTTTTTTCCATTTTCTTGTTTTCAAATGATTACAACAAGGGTTGAATTTTAAAAGTCAGTTTTCCTAGGTAAACCCATGCAAATTGCAGTGGATATTTTGATAAAGTATGATCAGGTAATTTTTTTTTTTTTTTGGCTTAGGTTAGGATCCACATTTTCATAAAGCATGACAAGGTAAAACTTTTTTCCATTTTCTTGTTTTCAAATGATTACAACAAGGGTTGAATTTTAAAAGTCGGTTTTCCTAGGTAAAACCATGCAAATTGCAGTGCACATTTTCATGAAGTGTGCTCAGGTCATTTTTTAAAATTTTTTTTAATTTTTATTTATTTTTTTGATTTATGTTAAGATCCACATTTTTACAAAGTTTGCTAGGGTAACATTTTTTTCCATTTTCTTGTTTTCATATGATTACAACAAGGGTTGAATCTTAAGAGTCAGTTTTGCATGGTAAACCCATGCAAATTGCGGTAGACATTTTGATAAAGTATGCTTAATTAATTTAATTTTTTCAATATTACGTTTTATAAATTAAATACAAACGAAGTTAATTTTTTTGCAGTTCTGCAGTTCTGCAGTCCTGCAACACTTATGTACGAGCTGCCACTGTGATGCATGCATTAAACAAATTTCAACAATGCCTTTAGTAAGGCGGAGAGCTAAGGGAGGGAAGCTCAAATTACATTTACCAAAACATATTGAGAATCTTCAATACCCTTACCTCGAATACCGACCGCATTCCTCAACGATCTCGGCCACACCTTCTGGATTCACTCGAGGATAGTTGCAGCGACGAAATGAACTGCGTCCACTTTATCCAATAACCGTCCCTGTTTTCAGCATTTTTCTTTTTATTTTCCAGCGAAAATATCTCGCAAGCAGTTCATAAAGTAACAATTTCAGTACAATAAAATTTGATTACTTGATTAATAAACAAATGTGTTTGATGTATTTTTATAAAGTAATGCAAATTTTGTAACACAAATTTTTTCATTGTAAAGTTGATAGGGGCGCCTCCATGTAGTTAATTTGGTTCGCTGCTTGTCTCGTTTGTTAACGCTTATTGAATTCAAATTTCGCACGCTAAAATATTTGCCAGTGACACAACTGATTTTTTTAAAATAAATTACATCAATCAATTGGATTCATAAGAGCTATTTACTAATTTGATGTTTTGCAGAAATCTGATTAAAAGAATTTTATATGAAAAGTTTGCAGTGATGTTTTCTATTAAACTGAAAGTGGAATTTGGGTTCGACCGAATTGAATAGGTACTCTAATCGACGGTCGTAGAAGATGAATGAATAAAACGATTTTCGCCTACTATTAATCATGAATATCATTGCTGCGAAATTATACCTACGTCTAATAATGCATCCTAAAAAATCTTATTGAAGCGACACAGAATAGAATCTGTCAAGCGTAAATCTTCATTGGAAGTTGCCAAATAGATTTGAAATAAAATGCCCACAAATATAAGCTTACAACAATATTAAATACAAATCCGGATCATAATTTTTTAAACACATTTATCACATTCTAATAGTACAGTAGAATCCGGTTATAAAGACTTCGGTTATAGCGACCCACCGGTTATAACGAACTTTATTCCAAGTTCCGAAATTTTCCCCTATGCAACAAAGTAAAAATTAATCGGTTATAACGAACTCGGTTATAACGAACTATCGGATATAGCGAACTTGAAAAAGCTGAAATTAATAAAATTTCACTCGTCTATAACGAACTTTCCATTGTATATAACGCGTAGTAACCTTTGAATCTGACGATGACTTGTCATTAAATGAGTGGTTACAAAAATAGAAACAAAGGGAACGCGAATTTCAGCAATTGAAGGGCTCTATGCAAGAAGTACCAAAGTCACTTTTCATATTCTGTGATATTTGAGATTTGATGTTTCAATGTGACCTGTAAATCACATTGTTTTGACTGTGAATAATCTTTTTTTACTAAAGAAGACAAAATCAAAACAATGTGATTTCCAGATCAAACAGAACTATAAATCTCAAATATCACAGAATATGAAAAGTGACTTAAAATACTTCTTACATAGAGCCCTTCAATTAGAAAATTAAAATTTTTTCGAAAACTCAAACATGAATGACTATTAATGTAGACAATTTATTAGTTACAACGGAATATTTGGGTATTTGTCGTAGACAAAAGTGGCCAAAAAGAAGCCAATGAGGAATGAGGGTGAGCCGGAAGCAACAGCATTACAGATTTTATCTACACAGGAAGCTGTGAGAAGTATTAACAACATTCGTGATTTTTGACAGTTTTACGGTGCGCCGAGCTCAATTATTGAAAATCTTAGTGACGTTGAAACGTGTGTGGACAATTTATACTTCAGTCGAAAAAAAAAAAAAATTCATATAAAATTACTTGTTGCATTTTGCTTTGTTTCACTTAAGTTTAATCCTTATATTCTGAATGGTTTTATAAATATGCATATTTATATTACACAATGAAGGTCTCATAAAACATTCTTGCATTTATTCTTTCAATAACGCTTATAACGAACTTCGGATATAACGAACCGATTTTGGCGGTTCCTTGAGGTTCGTTATAACTGGATTCTACTGTATATTATTATACAAGTTTTATAAGGCGATCTATTGTCGTACGAGTACAACAATACGTCTTTTAAAACGAGTGTAATATACTACTTTTTCTACTTTTTAGGATTAGGTACTGGTTCTGTTGGTACTTGTCATGTGTCATATGTCAACTAAAATTTCAAATTTAAAATCTCGAGTTTGATATTTTTGTGAAACAGTCATGGAAGAATTAAGTTGTACACTTGGTTTGACCTTGAGAGATGCCGGACGCCGGACAGCGTGTTATTACAGCAATACCAACGTAATACGTATAAAAAATTTAAAAATTAATTTCACAAAAAGTTCCTACTTTTAGTTTCACAAAGACTCACTTATGATACCAAAGTAGAAAAACATAATTTATGAAAATAATTTCAATGTATAATTATTTCGGGAAGCAGCTTATTATTCGCATATTTTTTGTTATTCTATTTTGATCAGCAGGTTCCTTAATAAAAAAAACTATGCCTCGTCTGTCGCTTAGCCTTGTAAGACAAAAAATTAGATCTAGTCCTTGAAGAATGGTTAAATTGGGCGTGTGATATGGTGTTTATTGTGGTTCACAAGGGCGGAAATAATATATGGCATTTTATTCCCAAATGTTTTCAACACAAGTGACACTTAACAAACGTCCAGAAACCGAAATCTAATTGGAGCGGTAATTGGTAATTTTTAAAAAACTTCCGAAGGGAGTTCGCGGTTGAATAATTGGGTAAATTAAATTTTTTAATTAACTTAAAAACCGCTCAGCAAACGGCCGAAACTTGCATTCAATTTGAGTTTGGAGAACGTTCGGTTTTCCTGTTTGAATTCTGAATTCAGTCGATAAATCCTCTGTTTATTCAATCAAATTTTTAAATTTTTCAGCTCGCGTTCGCTCAAATTTTATTTAAACGCCAAATTGTTGACCGAAAATGTTTTTTCTTCCAGGATATAATTTAATTGTCGCTCTCTCGAACGCTGTCTGCCTGCGCCCATTTAAAACGATCACAAGTGGTCACGCTTATTAAGTCAATCGCTGATAAATCGGAACATAAAAATTCAGAACGTACTGTGCGAACAAGAACGGAATTAAAAGGAGCTAAATTGTTTCTTCTGCAGTTTAGTTAAATTGTGAATTTTATTCCGAGGGTGTTTCGAAAAAAGCGGAATTTATGTAATTGGGGATACGTCAAGCGTTCACAATTGCACGACTCCGAACTTATCGTTACTTTGTCTGCAGTTCTTGACTTGACGGTTTGATTCTCCAGAGATAACATTAAAATCGTAACTTACTATCGGCTCAGCCGTCACTTTAAACGACGCCTTGTTACGAACATTCAACCGGGATCTGAATGCCCACTCGTTGTCAGATAAGTTTATGACAATCAATTTAATTTTACTTATTAGGCCGGCGTCATACTCAACGGGACGGCGCGGCTCGGCACGGTTTTGGACGAAATAGTCTCGAAAGGCGTATTAGCGACCGGCGCGGAAGGTCAGTAAAATTTCGACTTCGAAATTCTTTGAATTACAGTAGAATCCGGTTATAACGGCTGCGGTTATAGCGAACCACCGGTTATAACGAATTTTATTCCAAGTCCCGACATTTTTCCCTATGCAACAATGTACAAATTAATCGGTTATAACGAACTCGGATATAACGAACTATCGGATATAGCGAACCGGAAAAATCTGAAATTAATAAAATTTCAATCGTCTATAACGAACTTTCCATTGTATATAACGCGTAATAACCTTTGAATCTGACGATGACTTGTCATTAAATGAGTGGTTACAAAAATAGAAACAAAGGGAACGTGAATTTCGTCAATTGAAGGGCTCTATGCAAGAAGTACCCAAGTCACTTTCAATGTGACCTGTAAATCACTTTGTTTTGACCTTGAACAATTTTTTTTTTGCTAAAGTAAGTCTTCTTTAGTGAAAAAAGATTAGTCAAATGTGATTTCCAGATCAAACAGAAATATAAATCTCAAATATCGCAGAATATGAAAAGTGACTTAGATACTTCTTATATAGAGCCCTTCAATTAGAAAATTCAATTTTTTTCGAAAACTTAAACATGAATGACTATTAATGTAGACAATTTATTAGTTACAACAGAATATTTGGGTATTTGTGGAAGACAAAAGTGGCCAAAAAGAAGCCAATGAGGAATGAGGATCAGCCGGAAGCTGGTATTACAGATTTTATCTACACAGGAAACTGTGAGAAGTATTAACAACATTCGTGATTTTTTACAGTTTTACGGTGCGCCGAACTAAATTATTGAAAATCTTAGTGACGTTGAAACGTGTGTGGGCAATTTATACTTCAGTCGAAAATAAAAAAAAATTTCAAATAAAATTACTTGTTGCATTTTGCTTTGTTTAGTCCTCATATTCTTAGTGGTTTTATAAATATGACTATTTATATTAGACAATGAAGGTCTCATAAAACATTTTTGCATTTATTCTTTCAATAACGCTTATAACAAACTTCGGATATAACGAACCGATTTTGACGGTTCCTTGAGGTTCGTTATAACCGGATTCTACTGTATATGCAATCATGAAATTTTCAACAGGTGGATTTAATTGTTTATATTATTTAAACGATTATAATTGATTTTAATTTCCAATCATAAGATAAGTCTTTGTCGTTTGTTGACAATCTTTATTTTCACAGCGACCTCTAAAATTTCTACAATTATTAAATTAGTGTATTTCGTTACAATTTTGGTTGAAATAAATTGTCATCCTTGTTATTTTATAATTTGATCAGAATTGATATGTTAGCGGCAAAGTGCACAATTCACTGCTGAAGAATTATTAGATTTTTTAGAAAAATTTATATTCAGCTAAACCTTTTCCTATAAAACTCATAACTACAAGGAAATTTTTTAACTCAATATAAAAGGCATTTTTTTAATAAAATATCTAACAATTCTTAAGTTTACATAAAATATCTAGACATTCACAGAATACTGAATTATGCACTTTGCCGCTAACAGGTACAAAATTTAAGCAACTTGGAAATGTTGAAATTGATTGAGATAGTTTGTAACGGACGATGGTCGCATTTAAAAAATAAAAATGTCAGTGTCGGCTCAAAGTTGATTTATCAACTTTTATTGTTCGGTAATCACAGGCTGATGCATTTATTTTCGGCAGAATCCGATGTGCGACGAATATTTCCATTATACAACGTGTCCCGGAAATAATGCCATTAATTTTAACCCGTAGTAGAACTGCTCAAAACAAACATTTTTTCTATGTACCATTTTTTCGAAATCGCAATTTTGTTTTGGCATTTTACCCTCCGCGAAATTGACGATCCGCCTTGATGTGATAAATCACTGACGGTGATCGTGAATATTAGTTTTTGCTGACTGCATAAAAATTATCTTTCATTGGATATTCAAGGTATGTGTGTTTTATGATAAATAATTTTTTTACTCACTTATTTAAACCACCCGCCGCACATCTAGTCTTTGTTAATGTGACTTGTAAATGCTTGTAACAATTATTTTGAACAAACCATTTTTGGTAGTAAAACTTTGACAAGGACTCAAATTATTTCATTTATGTATTACCATAGCATTTTTCAATTTGCATTCCAGAACTTTACAATAACAGCAACGGTCAAATTAATGAGCTGCTGCGTCGACAGAACTAAAAAGCAGGGAATGTTTTCTTGCATTAGTTTTTTGTTCTACGCTTATCGGTGTTTAACATTCAGCATTATTATCCATAGGCGGGTAACGAAATAAGAGTCAAATCTGTCAACAATTTTAACTTGTTAATCAAAACGTTTACACCAAAAGTTATTTAAAAAAGTTCTTGAATTTGACGAGTTCTATCACTGGTTAAAATTAATGACATTATTTCTGGGACACGTTGTATATTAAATTTGCTTTTGGCTACTAACAGTTCACAAAAATCTGTAACGAAATAAACAAACTGCTCCCGAATACTCATTCCCGTTAAGTATGACGCCGACCTTAAAGGACCGAGTCATTGAAATCAATTTTGACAATCGACTACAATTTATAAATCGGTAATTTAATTTAGAAACCAATTTTGGCGCCACAACTATGCGATGCTTAATATTCAAATTGAAAATTAAATACGAAATTAAATATGCAAAAATCTGTCAAGCTTTTAAAAGGCAGCGAATTTATATTTAAATCTCAATTGAATTTTTGGATTATGCAAATGGCTGGATATCCGTGCAACTCGCACCACTTAAACTTCTGTGACTGGACAAATTTTAAATAAACACAACATTTTCGCCCGGAAAATAAGGTTCTTTTTCAGGCTAGATTCACTAAGTTATGATGAAAGGCCTTCGGGGCCGTGCCTTATACACACAAAGAATTTCAAAAGATTGATTTTGCATAACATTCTTACCTGTATCCAAAACGGTAGATAAAACCCCAAGCAACAAAGCAGAGCAGCTGTCAGAGATAAAGTGGACCAAAAAAAGCCGACTGCCGTCAGTGAAGTCGCCATATTTTGCACGACGAAATTAAATTATTTCCACTTATTTTTCCTGTGATATCTCTATATACATGCTATTCTCATATTACCATGTTTATTAATTTTTTAATTTCGGCAGATTCACACCGAAATAAGTGCTTAATACCACTGTTATGCAGCTGCCTCACACATATGTACTTAACTACCAGCTTCGCTCATAATTTGACATTATAACGCAAGCCGGCTGCACGAATTAGAAGTCATTCAGTGTTGTTAACCAAGTGGTACTGATTCGTCCACTTACTACACAGCAACAATTACATACGACAATAACAATGGCCACTAATAACAATTGGATACAATGAAATTTGATAGCTCTGCTATTTTGAGCAGTGGCTTCCGCAGCACGCGTTTGGCGTAAGTGTGCTGAAGTAACACGCACTCGGCAATCCCTAACTCTCCGCACAAATCGTACTAGAGTCCCTGTGAGACTGGTCCACTTCCTTCACATCCATTCCTATCGCAACAGTCGATGATTCACATTTTGATGAGTACACTGCAGCTGAGTAACAACAAACGAATTAAAATGCATAGCCATATTAAGACTTGCCTCGAGGCATATCAAAATAGTAAAGACTTTTTTTTTTAAACAAGCTTCTATAAAAATGTAGTAAAAATTTAAAACTAATTTTGATATTGACCTAAATGATTAAAAAAAAGACACATTTTAAATGGTTGTTTTATTGAAAAAGTTTTTTTACTATAAATTATTTTTTAGTTTTGGACAATTTTAATCTTTATTATCTACATTAACTTAGTAGGATATAAATTCAACTCTAAGGTCATATTAATTTTAAAAATCGCTCGTGAAGACCCCTTTAAATAAATGAATGAGAATAACCTTAAATTATAATTTCTTTCCAAAAAAATTGTTTGGTTTTTTTATCACACATTAATTAAAAAAATAAGCTGTGGTGGTAATAACTTATAAGCTAAAACTACAATTTTCTGTAAATAAACACTACGCGTTAAGGGGTTGTGTCAAAAAAATGTGAAATTGCATTTAAAAATTATGCTTAAATTGTATTTTTTTTATTAATTAAGCTGTAGGGTTAACAACTCATAATGTTATTGTTAATGGGAT
This sequence comes from Dascillus cervinus, assembly GCA_949768715.1. Taxonomy (NCBI): domain Eukaryota; kingdom Metazoa; phylum Arthropoda; class Insecta; order Coleoptera; family Dascillidae; genus Dascillus; species Dascillus cervinus. The sequence continues at coordinate 37,169,792 of OX458316.1, forward strand.
CTAATTTTTGGCTTGTTAGTAAGAAATAGATTTTACGTCAACTTGATTTTTTTGTAGGTAGATAGCATCATTATACGATAGATGGAAAGCTAATTTCCAAAATATCAATTTGGCGCTTGTTCAAGTCGTGCATAACGCGGTCCAATTTGTTGTAAACATAAAATGTGCTATAAGGGGTCAATCTTTTACTCATTGGGTTTTAATTTATTAATAAATATTAGTCCTTTCGAATACGAAATTTAACATCTGTTTCGAGTTCTGAACAGAATTTTCTAGAATAAGTAATAAAATTTTATGACAATCGACAATACAACCTTTCTTCAGACAGGTTATTTGGCCTAAAATTTTAACTACAGTCAGCTGCATTCCATTATCTGTTTGTTCGCATATCGTAACAAATTGACAAAAAATACAGTAACCGCAAAATTATTAAAAGAACGCGTGCATTTCAAAATAAAGATTCTGATTATGTTGATATGGAGATAGATGATATTCCGGATATGTCATTAATAGAATTTGAAACGGCTAAAAATCAATTTTTAAAAGCGATTTACGATATAAATATAAATTACGTTGAAAAAAATACCCGGAATCAACATTCTAACCCGTTTTGGTGTAAATTAAGACATTGCAGAGTAACAACCAGTAATAACAAAACTTTTTTACTAACAATAAGGAAATAAAATTGTTAAATTTAACAAATTCTTCTTGCATATTATTATTTTACTTTTACTTTAAATTATATCGTTCTAAATTTATTGAAGATACAAAAATTTTCGCATCTGTTGAACAGTTATATTGGAATGCAACCGCTCGAAAGCCGTTTTCATTGTTACACATAGACCTGTTATCCACTGCACTTTACCGTAATTATGGTGATATCTGGATTATAAAAAAGTCTGAGGTGTTGCCTGTATTTAGACGTACGCTAAAGCAACAAAGCAAATTGCATTTGTCAACAATCTTTAGGGTGGAGCGGCCTTAACAAGTTTATGTCGACAACTGATACAATGGTTTAGTCGGGCTTGCTTCCATTCGGAGTCCACAGCTTCTAAAACTATTCCCTTAAAATGAAAGGACCTGGCCTACCAGACAATTTTCCTTTCCTTTGACAACTCTTAGCTGTTAATTTTAGTTGGTTCCAGAAGCTTAAAAAATTAACAGTTTGTAACAATTCCTCAAATTTTACAGTTCAATGATGGATTTTAATTGCAATTAAATTGACTTTGAGCGAGTTTATTTTTAATCGTTGTTGCTGTAATAATAGTTATATTTAAATACATGAAATAATGTTAATTTTATGAATCAAATATTTAGCTATAATTTGCTGCTAATTCTCAATAACGCCGGTGATGAATTCGTTGTGTAAAATGTATTAATTATTACTAACACAAAAATATGTTCCAGGGTTGAAATGAAATGTACAGGAGAAAATTAAAACAACGCTAATGAATCATCTTAAATAAATACGACAGTATTTACTTGAGCTGGAATTTAACTGTAACGTTTGTACTGTTAACGCTGTTTCTCATTTGCATCAGTATATTTATGGACAAAGTTGACAAGAAGAAAAAAAGTAACTGTAGAAATTGGCTCGGGCTCGCGTTGTTATACTTTACTTTTTCAAACTTGTTTTATGTAACGAACACTTTAATAAAGCCTTTCTTAATCGGCTTTCAGCAACACACTCAAATGCAATGCAAAAAGAACAAAATTGGAAAGTCTCAAAAGAGCTCTCAGAATTTCCTTGAAGCGAGACTGTCTCCATCAACTGCACATTTTATTGAATCCCGTCAATACAATCTCGTGATCACACTTTATCTTATTATTACCCAAAAATTAAAAATACCTGAAAGAAGTCGACTTCAGCCTGTAGCTCGACCAAACGAAAAGGGTCGCGTATTATTTAATCAAAGTGATGGGAATTTATTACTGTAAATAAATTTCATTATATCAATTTCATTGATATTAGAGAACCAATATATACTTCTTTATAAGACTTTTTGTTGCAATATAGCTATTCCCCCGTCGAAAGAAACAGCTGTAATATTTCTTTTCCCTTCAGCTGAAAAGGAAATACTTGGTCAGAAGTTTATTCAATTACGTTAGGTAAGCAGCTGTCCACCGTTGATAAAATGGAATACACATTTATGAACCTTGCAATTAAATGAAAAGAAAACTGTAAACTTCACTACATTTATTTTTTACTAAATTCAAAAAGAAAAGTCCCTACCTCAAAATAACTTGTTTCAACTGAGATATAATAACTAATTCAACTAAGATGTGTTCCAAAAGTAATCCAGCACATTAAAACATTTTCCTCGTTTAGAATTGAAATCGGTTCAAGAAGAATTTAATTAAGTGATTGAAGGAAATACGTCTCGGTGCAGAATTCCAAGTATGCATTAAAATCTGAACGTTGATGCGCTCAAATTACGCGACATCGATTTTTGTCTTATTTTAACAGGCTCTTTACAACAAGTAGTACAAAAAGGAATATTATATTATACGTTAAATTTTTGTGGTTTAATATTTAGTAATGAATTTCAAGTTTCGGCAGGGAAGAAACAATTAATTTTCTTACAATCAAATATTAATTTGACCCAAGGCATAATTATTTCTTCTGCACATTTGCACTTAATAATTAAATTCTGCAGTCGTGAACCGATGTATACGAAACACCGTCGGCAGAATTTCTAATTTAAACCTTAACAAGACTTGGGGCTACGTACGACGCCTGCCGTAAAGATTCCATCAAACATCCCCCGATAATAATTTCCAGAGATCAAAATTATTGAACTGTTCTAATCTAATCGGTGGTTAATATAAAACTGAATTAAGACAATTTTACTTGAACATTTTTAAAATTCAGTTTTAAAGTTTGTTATTAGAAAATAATACACTCTTGAGACTGTTGTGTATAATTAGAAAATCGATAAAAGCAAATGATGCAAAAATTACATACAATAAAATATCGTAGAAAAATTACTTCATCCATTCGTGGCAAAAAAGCTCATTATATCAACCATACCATTAGTTAAGTAATTAGTTCCAAATACAAACGGATTTCTTTGGTCGTCGCAAAATTAGATATCAAAGCAGACCTCATAAAGACTGCAAATACAGGCAAAAATAACACATTACTTTTTCAGCGCAATCCTCATCAGAAATACATTAGAGTACGTGATAAGAAAGTTAAACAGGTTTTTTGCCCCTTGGTGCAACCTTTCAGTTCCCTTCCCAAGTACCATAATAACGAACTAAAACCAACTTAATTTTCACACCTTTATTGAAGACGTCGAAGAGGAAAAATCGCATAAAACCGCCGTCAAAAGTGTGCACGGAATTTGAATTAACCAAAAGCTGAAAACGGCAATAAAACACTCCATTCAGCAAACAATTAGTACTACTTTTCTTTATGAGATGAAATGATCTGCAAAGATTTGAAATTTAAATTTTTACCAAATGTTGAAAATGCGGTAGTAAAATTGCTCAGATATGTCGTGTATAATCTAATTGGCTGATATTATGCAAAAATATTCGCACTAAAAAAGTCGGAGCGCACAAAGGCTTTAAAATGCAAACAGAACGAAACGGATAAGTCTGTATCGCCCGACCAATCAGTAATGCTAATGCTTTTTTGTGGGTTGCTTAATTGAAATCGATTAATTTTATGTCAAGGGTTCTTTTCAAGAAACCCAAAAAAGAAATTAATGGCCGTCCATAAAGTTCACTTCAAAAAGAAGCTGAATTTATGAAATGTGTCCAAAGTATTATCGGATAAAGAGGCATTTAACAACTTTAATTAAAAATTAATTGCACATTAAACTTGGATCCATCTTATTCCATTGTTTCTGTGTACACAACTTATCCGGATGTAAACCTTCTAACTGGGGCGCTTGTTGTCTATTCCGGACTGTAGATAGGTATATAAAAGCCACATTAACCAACCAGCATCCGGACTTTTACATGTGAGATTTATTAGGAAGGTTCCCTATTAAGCCTCACAGGAAACACAGTTGATGTGTTAGAATAGACAAATTTATCCTGTTAAGAAGCTGTTCATAAATTAATATTGTTGATTGTTATCAATATCTATAAACTGTAATTAAAAGTCGATTAAAATATAATATCCTTTTGTTAAATAGGTACATTTGCTTAACGATAACATAAAATAACATAACATAAGTAATAACTAGAATAAATAAAATAACTCATTAAGAGAAGAAGAACTGTACGAAGAACACTAGCAACGTTGCCTCTCTGTATAGCCAAACTTATTCGTTGCTTCAAATATGTTTTGGCTTGAGGAATTCCCGTTGTTTGAACAATACGCCTCCCCAAATCTTCAAGGAGAGAAAGGGCAGCACTCCAAGGACCCAAAGTTTCCACAGCGAAGGCGACGAAAAAATAATCATCAGAAATTGCCTTATATTTTTTTTTCTTAATATTTTCTGCCAAGTGTGCAGCAGATCTTGCAGAAAACGAAGAATCAGTCAAATGTGAAGGGACAAGTGTAACCGTACAAGTAAAATCCCAAACTCAAGATTTACCTACTTCCCATGGAATAACTGTAATACCATCTGGACGTTTGCCATCATCCCTCAGAATACTAGGTTTAAGGATACAAGGGATGTTGGCAGAAGAGAAAGCACGTTTAATAATGTCATTAATACAGCTGTGACGAGAGAGTCTACCAACACTTTTAATGCACGATAAACCATGAAGACCCAACGAGTCTACAGAAGAACCGCACGAGCAGATATGAGGATGGCAGAAATTGATGCCCAATCTAAGTGAAATTGCAACTTGTAAAAAGTTTTTTTCTAAAAGAGTACCTAATTTACAAGATGGAAGAGCTTCAAGCCAAGCTACAGATTCAAGTTCAGATCCAGCTAATAAGATAGCTTTTTGTGTGATATTTGAGGAAGATAATAAATTTTGAAATATATTCTCACAGATAAGTAAGTCCCAATTTCCTTGAATAGAAAGCTCTTTTGGAAGTAAAGACGAATTAGAAATTTTCTTCCAATAATCAACAGCCTCGTTAAGGGATGTAATTTCAAAATTAGAAGACAAAAAGGCAGGCGAGGAAATATCACCTCGAAGTAATACTTGACGTAATGTTAATGTGGTTCCCGTGGTGAGGAAGACGTATGGGGGAGGAAGTTAGTAGTCACACAGGTTACCTCCTCTTAAAAAAAAAAAAAGGCGAGGAAATATCAATTACAGTCCTTATACCTAATCCACCAAAACGGATTGGTAACTTGGCTCGAGTCCAAGATCTTATTGTAAATTTAATATTCAAAATTTTTTCCAAAGAAGAAATAACAATATTATCCAATTCAAGACACTCATTTTTAAATTTCCAAAAAGAACAACATCTAAGATTATAAGTGAAATTAGGTACCCAAAAACAATGGCGAAGTAAAAGTAAACTAATATGAGGATTAATTTTACATAGATTTGAAGAAAGTAAAGAGAATAAACGTTTTTTTTAGAAATGAATGGAGGAATTGCTGCATCGAAAATAGGACAACCAAGAATAAAAAGGTCTTCAACATTACAAACGTGAATACCGTACTTCTTGTCTGAATATTAAATTTCGATACCGTACTTCTTGTTTATGTGTTTATGAAAAAAAATTCGAGTTTTGACAAACTTGAAATTTTAACATTTTTCTTGATATTTCACCCTTTTAAAAAACTTGACATTTCTAAAACAATGTTGAAATTTCAACTTTTTTAAAAAGGTGAAATTTCAAGAAAAATGTTGAAATTTCAAGTTGTTTTAAAAATAGTTGAAATTGGTCTTCCAACGGTGATCCTCTTGCTTACATAACGATTTTATTTTGAAATCTTCCAGATGTGTTTATGAAAAATAATTCGACTTTCGAAAAACTTGAAATTTCAACATTTCTCTTGAAATTTCACCCTTTTAAAAAACTTGACATTTCTAAAACAATGTTGAAATTTCAACTTTTTTAAAAAGGTGAAATTTCAAGAAAAATGTTGAAATTTCAAGTTGTTTTAAAAATAGTTGAAATTGGTCTTCCAACGGTGATCCTCTTGCTTACATAACGATTTTATTTTGAAATCTTCCAGATGTGTTTATGAAAAATAATTCGACTTTCGAAAAACTTGAAATTTCAACATTTTTCTTGAAATTTCACCCTTTTAAAAAACTTGACATTTCTAAAACAATGTTGAAATTTCAACTTTTTTAAAAAGGTGAAATTTCAAGAAAAATGTTGAAATTTCAAGTTGTTTTAAAAATAGTTGAAATTGGTCTTCCAACGGTGATCCTCTTGCTTACATAACGATTTTATTTTGAAATCTTCCAGATGTGTTTATGAAAAATAATTCGACTTTCGAAAAACTTGAAATTTCAACATTTTTCTTGAAATTTCACCCTTTTAAAAAACTTGACATTTCTAGAAAAATGTTGAAATTTCAACTTTTTTAAAAAGGTGAAATTTCAAGAAAAATGTTGAAATTTCAAGTTGTTTTAAAAATAGTTGAAATTGGTCTTCCAACGGTGATCCTTTTGCCTACATAACGATTTTATTTTGAAATCTTCCAGATGTGTTTATGAAAAATAATTCGACTTTCGAAAAACTTGAAATTTCAACATTTTTCTTGAAATTTCACCCTTTTAAAAAACTTGACATTTCTAGAAAAATGTTGAAATTTCAACTTTTTTAAAAAGGTGAAATTTCAAGAAAAATGTTGAAATTTCAAGTTGTTTTAAAAATAGTTGAAATTGGTCTTCCAACGGTGATCCTTTTGCCTACATAACGATTTTATTTTGAAATCTTCCAGATGTGTTTATGAAAAATAATTCGACTTTCGAAAAACTTGAAATTTCAACATTTTTCTTGAAATTTCACCCTTTTAAAAAATTTGACATTTCTAGAAAAATGTTGAAATTTCAACTTTTTTAAAAAGGTGAAATTTCAAGAAAAAAGTTGAAATTTCAAGTTGTTTTAAAAATAGTTGAAATTGGTCTTCCAACGGTGATCCTTTTGCCTACATAACGATTTTATTTTGAAACCTTCCAAATGTGTTTATGAAAAAAAATTCGAGTTTTGACAAACTTGAAATTTTAACATATCTATATCTATAAAAAATATATATCAATATTAGGTAACCACTAAATCCTGAAACAGAATGGAATACCTAACAAGTTTATCCTTTCTTCCAAGCTTGAAAGCTTTAACAACTACAAAAACGAGAACAACAATATGTCTTGTGACGTGTATTGTAGGATATACTCAAGGCGTTATTCAAGTTTTGACCATTTAAACCTAATGTTGGATACATGTTTTCAGGAAAAGAAAACACTTCACAGTTCTTTTCGGGTAGTCCTTTGTATGACGAAATAAATTTACAACAAAGGAATCGCATGCATGGTGTTGCAGGTTCATTTTCAATTAACATTAAATTAAACAAAACGAACCAAGAACAGAAGCTGAAAATCCTAATAAACCTTTTGAAGCAATAACACAAAAAAAGCACCGGTTTGAGTTAGACGTAATTTTAATCTTCTCTTTAAACTTGATCGAAAACTGTCAAAGGATAGTTTGATGGTTTAACAAGCCAACGAAAGAGTCATTACACAACAAAGTTTATTAAATTGCGTTCGAAACAGCTGCGTTACAGTCGGATGTAACGGAAAGTTGGATGCAATATAATATCTGTCAAGACTTATTTTCGCCCATCGTGACTGTTGTAGTTCAACTTGCTGAAAATTTATTTCGAAACGTTGAATTACTATTCTGTCATGAATTATTTTGTTGCGTTTTATGAAAAAAAAAGAAATGAAAAGGTAAAAACATATTTTAACCTGAGGGCAAATTTCATTATTGAAGAAATTCAATCTGAAAATTGAATTAGCTCGTTCATGAGAATGCAGTTTAGTAAAAATGCCCTCAAGGAAAAATACAAAGAAGTTTGCATATAAACTTTATCACAAGAACCTTTACGATGTCAAAATAAAACAAGCGACCCTTGAATATTGACTAACTGCTTTCGTATTCATAGAATGTAAAAGAGACTAGAAATATCGATCGCGCTCGCATTTGACAATTCCATCCTGTTATTGGGAGTTTACCTTCCCTAGCTTTTTTATCAAAACGGAATTAAGAGAACTGCATAAACAATCACGTTTAAGTTATTAATAAAATAAATTTTGGTTGCAAAAATTGTTGCAAGATTTTATGACGTGCATATTTTGAATACATAAAATGTAAAACATGAATGATGGAGAAATAAATGCCACAAAAGCATCTGCCTTTGAGTATCCCTTCCTTGAATAGGATAAATATTTTCCGAGGTAAGTTTACTGTTTGGTGAATAAACTTATTGCTTTCTCAAGTACCTATTTTTAAATGAAAAGTTAAAAACTTTGCGGATATAAATCAATTTCAATTAAAATTAAAATAACATACAACGCCTAAGAGGATCTCAACTTCCCCAGGAACGCAAAAATGGGTACATTTCTAATCTCTACAAATATTTGCTCGAACAAACTGCATTGCATAATCGAAAAGAGAAAAGATTAAAAAACACAAAAATAATGTTTAAAATCGTTGTTCACAAACCATGAAGATTTAGATCGATCGTTACGTCAATGTCATTGTCAAAGTGCTTAACCTTCCAGTAGTCGCATGCGGAGTCTCGCTCCGCACGACTGTGTTTTTTTGATTTTCCAAGATTTTTCTTCCTAATTTATTGTCTAAATGTTAGTGGAGCAATATCAGAGCTGCATTATTTTTGCTTTTTTTGCATATTGCGGAGCGAGACTCCGCGGCGACTATAGACAAATTAGGCAAATCTTTGTATACATTTTGACATTTTCGGTTTACAACAGCACAAGGTAAATCTGTAATAATCATTTTCGATACAAGTGCACTGTCCAATAATTTTCAAAGTGTGTGGTTGCTTGCTTCAAGCACGAAGTCAAGTTGTGTGGAAAAGCTGCACAAAATGACAGCGTACGTTTTTTCATATTAAAAAAAACATTAATTTATTGTTAATTTTGAAGTTGGTTGACAAATCGTCAAGTTAATATTAGTTTGTTCAAATATCCACTTTTTGGGGATAGATGTCGCAGACGGATTGTAGAATTCGCTACAATACAAACCGGTTAGTCGCATTATAAAACGGCTCGGTTTTGTAAATCGGCTGGTTAACGTTTAGGCGGGTTATAATACGACTAAATGTTGATCAGCTTTACTGTAACGACGTTTTGCGTTCGCCAATGCAACAAAATGACGGGTCGCCGTTTTATAAAACGGCGAAAAGGGACTTTATATAAAGAAAACCTTTTCTTGTAGCTATGACAAATATATATAATAATATAATATAAATAATAAATAAATAAATAATAAATAAATAATATAATTTTTCCTATAATACTATAAGAAAAAGGTTTAACTCAATATAAAAGTTTTTTTTATAAAATGTCTAACAATTCTTTCTTTATCAACGATTTATAAAACACTCCAAATTTTCAGTCAAATTGTAAAAATTCTCTGTTCATTCTATATTTTACAATCTCCACAATCATTTAGAAAACAACTGAATTTACAATTCGCCGCCGACATCACAATATGGTTGATTGCCGCCCTACATTACACATAGTTAACAATCCGGCTAAGCAATCTGCCTAAACGTTAATCAGCCGTTTTACAAAACAGAGCTGCTTTGTAAAGCGGCTTACAAAGTAAGCAAGCAAAGTACTCCTTTAAATCTCTATGAAAAATGTTATTTAACTAAGTTAAATGTGCAGTGCAACGGCTGAAGAAATTTAAGCCTAACAACCTAATGGTCAGATTTACTTAGTAACCTCACTAGAATATATTATAGGAGAATCTTCACTGGAAGTATCTCCTGCATGCCATTATTAATGTCCAACTAATTACTTATTGTACTGTACAGATTGTAAATATCTTGGTAATAAATAAATTTAAAGAAAAAGTTAAATAATAAATAACTTCACCAGAGAAAATCTGCAAAATAGTAGGAAAGTTACATTTTAAGGAAATTTTGATTCCCAAATTAGTAAAATTTTTAGAAAGTACTTATCTAACTATTTGGTGCTGCATAATGCATCAGAGAATAATCAGTCTTCATTTTTTTGGATGGAAGTACAAATCATAATTACGTAAAAATTGTAAATGATTTATGATGATGTAGATGTAGATGTAGATGTACGTAACGGAAAACGTAAATGTCTCTCTCGCTCTCGTTTTCTCTCCCGCTCTCTCTTTCTCTTTCTCTACAATGTAACTCGCACAGTCGTACACTCGCACACTCGCACACCCGCACACTAGCACACTAGCACACTAGCACACTAGCACACTAACACACTAGCTCACTAGCACACTCGACCACCTGAACACTCTACTTCATTATCTCATTGCTCTCTCTCTCTCTCCCCCGCTATCTGTCTTTCGCTTTTTTTTCTCCTACTCTCTCACACACTGACACACTCTCTTTCTCTTTCTCTCTCTCTCGTTTTCTCTCCCGCTCTCTCTTTCTCGTTCTCTCTCTCTCGTTTTCTCTCCCGCTCTCTCTTTCTCTCTTTCTCTACAAAGTAACTCGCACACTCGCACAATCGCACACTCGCACAATAGCACACCAGCACACTCGCACACTAGCACACTAGCACACTCGCACACTGGAACACTAGAACACCCGAACACTCTACTTCATTATCTCATTGCACTCTCTCTCTCCCTCTCTCTCTCTCTCTCTCTCTTTCTCTCTTCTTCGTTTTTTCTCTCTCCGCTCTCTCTTTCCCACTGTCTCTACAATGTAACTTGCACACTAGCACACTAGCACACTAGCTCACTAGCACACTAGCACACTAGCACACTAGCACACTAACACACTAGCTCACTAGCACACTCGAACACCTGAACACTCTACTTCATTATCTCATTGCTCTCCCTCTCTCTCCCCCGCTCTCTGTCTTTCGCTTTTTTTTCTCCTACTCTCTCACACACTGATACACTCTCTTTCTCTTTCTCTCTCTCTTTCTCGTTCTCTCTCTCTCGCTTTCTCTCCCGCTCTCTCTTTCTCTCTTTCTCTACAATGTAACTCGCACACTCGCACACTCGCACACTAGCACACTAGCACACCAGCACATTAGCACACTCCCACACTAGCACACTCGCACACTAGCACACCAGCACATTAGCACACTCCCACACTAGCACACTAGCACACTAGAACACTAGAACACCCGAACACTCTAATTCATTATCTCATTGCTCTCTCTCTCTCTCTCCCGCTCTCTCCCTCGCTTTTCTTTTCTCTCTCTCTCACACACACACTTACTGACACACTCTCTCTCCTTCGCATTCTCTCTCTCTTTCTCTCTCTCTCTCTCTCTCTCTCACAGACACAGACACAAACACACACACTCTTTCTCTCTCTCTTTCTCTTTCTCTCACACCACTCTCTCTCTCTCTCTTGATTTCTCTCTCTCTCTCGTTCTCTCTCTCCCCCGCTCTCTCTCTGACTCGCTTTTTTTTCTACCACTCTCTCACATACACACACACACACACTGACACACTCTCTTTCGCTTTCTCTCTCCCTCTCTCGTTCTCTCTCTCTCTCTCGTTCTCTCTCCCGCTCTCTCTTTCTCTCTTTCTCTACAAAGTAACTCGCACACTCGCACACTAGTACACTAGCACACTAGCACACTCGCACACTCGCACACTCGAACACTAGAACACCCGAACACTCTAATTCATTATCTCATTGCTCTCTCTCTCTCCCCCGCTCTCTCTCTCGCTTTTCTTTTCTCTCTCTCTCACACACACACATACTGACACACTCTCTCTCCTTCGCTTTCTCTCTCTCTCATTCTCTCTCTCTCTCTTACACACACACACTTTCTCTCGCTTTCTCTCTCTCTCTCTCTCACACACACACAGACACACACACTCTCTCTCACATACAAACTCTCTCTCGCTTTCTCTCTCTCTCTCGCTCTCTCTCTCCCGCTCTCTCTTTCTCTCTTTTTCTACAATGTAACCCGCACACTCGCACACTCGCACACCCGCACACTCGCACACTCGCACACTAGCACACTAGCACACTAGCACACTAGCACACTTGCACACTTGCACACTAGCACACTAGCACACTCGCACACTAGCACACTACCATACTAGCACACTAACAAACTCGCACACTCTAACACTCTACTTCATTATCTCGTTGCTCTTTCTCTCTCTTCCGCTCTATCTCTCTCGCCTTTTCTTTCTCTCTCTCTCTCTCTCACACACACACACTCACAGGCACACACACTCTTTCTCTCTCACGCTTTCTCTCTCTCTCTCGCTTTTCCTTTCTCACTCTCTCTCTCACACACACACACACACACACAGACACACATACTCTTTCTCTCTCTCGCTTTCTCTCTCTGTCTCACACACACACTCTCTCTCGCTTTCTCTCTCTCTTTCTTTCTCTCTCCCTCTCACACACA